>CAXITT010000263.1:231387-257925 GCA_964033795.1 Lymnaea stagnalis
GCTCCCCCCGGGGGGGGGGGGGGGGGGGGGGGGTGGGGGGATATACAATTGGATCCACAATGAAAAAATATATCAACAAGGGAAGTTAATTTTGTGTGATGAATTTTTGGGCAATTACCTGAATCCACTCCCCTCACTTTGCACGTGTATGTATGGATGACAAGTCATCACGTCAGAGTTGTTTTTTAAATTCTTGATCGGAACAAATCATGAGCTTATTAAATATTGTATTGTCAAACTAACGAAACTGCACCAAGTTCATGTCCTTGAGGTCTTCAATGTTGATTCTCGTTACGATTTTGGTCCGTCAATATGAATGCCTGTATTGTGGGTGAATGTGGGTTTCAGGTAAAAATAGGAAAATACGCTAATAGTCTTTTGCTGTACACACCTTTCTTAATCCACAATGATTTCTTTATGAATGTATTGGCTTTAAGGTACATGAGACATTTAAAATATTGATGGGGAGAACAAAATAATGCTACTTCGAACTATCTCTTCAATTCAGTATTGTTTAAAAAATTAAGTTGTATACTTGTATTCTATCATCATTTTAATTATGATACCCGTAGATATTTACTGTGATTTGGAGGGGAAAGGGGTGCCCATTTGATATCTCAGATGACAGTGCACTGTGCATTGTTTTATTTCTATTTTCCCATTGTCAAAAACAAACTCCACGCAGCTCGTTTTTTATTTATTCTTGTGTTTATCGTAATGAATTCCGTGTTGAATAACATAGGGATCGTATATGGACATTATGTGAAACTGAAACACATGGTGGATACCAGAAGGAATAGAACATTTGTAATGAAAAAGTCTGTTAGTAAACAAAAGAAATGTTTTCGTCCTCCAAATTAATTTAAGTTATGCTCTATTTTCATAACTTGAAATGGTTCATTCATTTGAAACCAGAATGTGTTAGCGAGGTTGTCATGGAATAAATCTTATGCTGCAATCTACCTTCTAAAATGTAATCCATGCTTGTTATTGGCATTGTGTTTAATTAACATTTCCCTTCCCCTAAAATTTAATTTAATCGCAATTTTTGGGGGAGATTTTGAGATTTGCGTATACTCATGAAAGTGAACCAACCAAGAATGTCAATGTCCCTGAAGTGTGTTTTCGGGAAAATGATTTAAGGAACATTTCATTTTACTTTAAAAAAAAAAAAAGATACTAAATCTTAATTGGAATATTTGCGACAAGAGAGAACTTCGACATTCTCTTATCCTCATAGCATAATCCATCCTCATACATAATCCATACTCATAGCATAATCCATCCTCATAGCCTAATCCATTCTCATAGCCTAATACATCCTCATAACATAATCCATACTCATAGCATAATCCATCCTCATAACATATTCCATACTCATAGCATAATCCATCCTCATAACATAATCCATATTCATAGCATAATCCATCCTCATAACATAATCCATACTCATAGCATAATCCATCCTCATAAAATAATCCATACTCATAGCATAATCCATCCTCATAACATAATCCATCCTCATAACATAATCCATCCTCATAGCATAATCCATCCTCATAACATATTCCATCCTCATAACATAATACATCCTCATAACATAATCCATACTCATAGCATAATCCATCCTCATAACATAATCCATCCTCATAACATAATCCATCCTCATAGCATAATCCATCCTCACAACATAATCCATCCTCATAACATAATCCATCCTCATAACATAATACATCCTCATAACATAATCCATCCTCATAACATAATCCATCCTCACAACATAATCCATCCTCATAACATAATCCATACTCATAGCATAATTCATCCTCATTTTCAAGGCGACACATATTTCCTTAACAAGATTAGAGTCCTGATTGAACCAAATAGATGGATATGTTTTTTTACTACTTTGTAAATATTATTTTTCAAAGCATAACTAAATACATATTTTAACCAAGACAATATCTTACAGTTATGAAAATTTAAATGCAAGACATTTAAAATATTTCTATAGGGAAAAAATCAGCTATCAACGAACTCCTTTAGTGAGAGTAATGATTTAATTAGTGATCATTTAGATTTGGTAACCGCTGGAGGAGCACGCTGGTGAATTCCTACAGTCTGGGAACAAAAGAATTTGTGTATCTTAAGTCCCAACTTCAATAGAAAAGATGAACACTGAGCGAGCTGATCTTCGGCATCTGTGATGAAGGGGGTGGGATGTATCACCAAAAAGATAATATTTTTACATCATTTTTATTGAAATCACCATCATGACATTACTAGCATAACACCCAGGGCCGGCGTCAGAGTATTTGGCGCCCTATGCAATCCTGTCGCACTGCGCCCCCCGCGCCCATGGCAACTAATTATTTATTTAATATTAACTTTCGCAAGTGAATACTGTGCTGCCGTCTGTTTCAATTCGTATTTACATTCCATAGAATCTATATATGTATAATGGTATATTATGTAATTTCACAAATTTATTTTTTCACGCTTTTGCTTTAGCAAATGTAGAAACGAGTGCCATCAGCTCAATGTCTCTAGCAATTTCATGTTCAATTGACAGAGTAGCAAGTCCAACAAGTCTTTTTTGTAGCATGGATGTTTGCAGATATGTTTTTATGAGTTTGAGCTTCGAGAAGCTTTGTTCACCACTAGCCACAGAAACTGGAAGTGTCAAGAGGATTCACAGAGCTATAACAGTGGTGGGGACACTATCTGTTAGATCATTGTTCAATATAAAGTTTAGTACATCCTGTGGCGATGTACACCGTGCAACTCGTCTTGAAATGGCTTTCAGTTCACTGCTTAGATCAACTGCATCAATATCTTTGGAGTTTCCATGTTGCCAAGCTTTCTCAAGATTCAAGCAATGTTTCATACTTCATTGTTAGTTTTATTCTGCAAACTGTGAGCATCATAGAGGAAATCAAACACCTAACTAATTTGTTGCATCAGAGTGAATCTTTCTTGAACCCATTGTATTGCTGTGTCAAGAACACCGAAGTAAAAGTTTACTTTGAATTTATCTTTTGGATCCTGAATTGGTTCGTTGTCATCTCCTTCGTATGCAAATTGTTTCTTCTTTCGTCTGATACGGGTTAGTTCTGGTTCGAAAAGTGCTGGTAGCTCTAAATTGACTGCAATTTCAGCTGCACTTACCAGTGTTTTCTCAAACTCCGAGTCATTTCTGCGGTTTACGAGAAACTTTGCTTCATCCAGATGACAGATGGCACCATTTACATCTAACTCTTTTGCCTTAAGTTGTTTACTACTCAAGTTGATCTCAAACAAAACGTCATTACCGTACAACCAGAGAAATGATAAACTTAAAACTAGAAATGGCTTTTGCAATACCCCGTGCATCTGTTCATGATGTAATACCAGATGCTCCTGTTAAATTTGTGTCGTCCGCAATCTCTGCCAGAGCATCGTAGATAGCGCTAAGCTGATAACGAAGTGGTTTCAAAGCATCAATTCGACTTTCCCATCTTGTTTCACTCAGTGGTTTAACAGTGATTTTAGAAACATGTCGATTTAAAACTTCCCAACGATGAGTTGATGCAGAAAAGAATATATAAACATAATGCGCTAGATCAAAGAAGGCTGTAGCTTCAAAGTAACATTTTGCAGCATCATCAACAGCCAAATTCAAGGTATGTGCACAGCAAGGAACACACAATGCTTGGGGATTGACAGATACATTTTTTCGTTGGACAACATTGTCTTTTCCCTGCATATTACTGCTATTGTCATATCCTTGACCGGGTAAATTTTCGATAGATAAAGACATCTCTTCTAACTGCCGAAGAATAGTTTCAGTCATACCATTACCTGTTGTCTCCTTTAGAGGCACAAATCCAAGAAATGTTCCTTTATAGATGCTGCTTCTGCTGCAATCTCATTTTCTGGATTGAAATCACATCCACAAAGCGAGTGATCATGGTCATCTGTTCAACATGACCAGTATCTGGTGTGCAATCTAAAATTATTGAAAAGTACTAAGCATCACGAACAGATGCTAGAATTTATTTGTTTAATTGCATTGGATAAAAGCTTAATAAGTTCATTCTGTATGTCTTTGCCTAGATAATGTACATGTGTCGCATTGTCTCCAAACTTTCGAAGATGCTCATCCATAAGTGGGTCAAACAAAGCTAGAAATTCAACAAATTTCAGGAAGTTCAACACCAGGAACAGAAACATTGCAAATCCCATCTACATGCATAGGAGCCAAAATGATCAATAAATTGATCGTGGGCCCTTAAGATATAGAAGAAGAAGAAGAAGAAGTTCATGTTATCAGCAGTCTTCAGTTTCTCATGTGTTCCACGAAAAGCAAGATTTTGCACATCAAGAACTCTAACTAAAGCAATCAGCCGTTTCAAGACTTGCTGCCTATACTGAACTTCTTTTTTAATGAGACGCAAATGTTCGGCATCAATTGTTTTCATGTGTCGCTGTCGCAGCTCAAGTTCCTTCCATGACTCCAAATTCGCTAGATGTTCACTGCTTTTCTCATGTCCTGATAGAATGGCGGGCAAGTTTTTTCCAATCATGTGAACCTTTATCAGAAAGAGATGACGCACCTGTTGTGCTGGTAAACAGCTTGCAGCAGAAACAATAAACAGAGTCATTGCATACAGAATACTGCAGCCAATGTCTGCGAATTTCCATCGCCATTGACAAGCCTGCGGTTGTAAAGAATTTTTGAGAATTTTCTTTGATTACTGTCTTTAGGAAGATCAAATTGCTCAACTTGTTCTGGCCCATGTTCTATCAAAATTTGTCGCATATGATCATCAAATTCGGTCCAAGTAGCAGGATCACCATAGTTAACATATAAACCAGTTAAATGATCGTTTCTATGCACTTCAGATTTTTTTCTTAGTACGTACCGTGCATTTCATTGTGTGCTTCAAACTCTTCTGATACTGTCATCTCCTTGGATTCCATCGCTTCCTTGTCTGCTTCGGCTTGATTGTTGAACTCCTCTGGACCATCTTCGTCTCTGTGCGGAGTGTATAGATACTTTAACAACGAGTCTCCTTGTTTTGTTTTTTTTTAAACGTATTTTTCATTTTCAGCCCGTCCTGTACGATACTGTGCGCCAGACAATCGTTTTCTCTCTGCCATGGGGATTGAAATAACGACGGAAACTGCAAAATAATATTATGCTTTACTATTTTGCATTATTTTTAATTCATTTTTGTAAATAAAATAATTGCAATTTAAATATACAAGTTTAAATATCTAAATCAAATGATTTTAAAGACAACGGTGTACACAAGTCAAACTAAATATCTTACGCCCCTGCTTACACAGAGCTCAGCGGTTGAGCCCATGTGCCCGGGTTTAAATAGGGTAACCAGGATCCTCTAAGTGATGCTGGCGTCGGGGAAGGGCATCCGGCCGTCAAAACCAATCGCTCCAAAACTCCCTTGCGTTGCAACACTGGTCAGAGTTAATGGATTCATGTGTCCAAGTATGTCCTACCCATGCCGAGCGTGGAAACAAAGGACTTTAAACGGTCAAAAAGAAGAAGAAGAATCTAACCTAAAGTATTTAAGTAGCCCGTTGACGATAATATATATATATATATATATAAATAACTGCTATTGAAGTTTGTTTTTGTTTTTTTCAAATATACTTAACTAAAAATCGAAATTGACAACTAGCTTTAAATGGTGGGAGATAATCTCGTCCTATCGAATTGACTCATTGCGTATTTAAAAATACTTTAAAACATGTTTAATTTGGGCACCGTCCGCTGGTCCGTGGTGCAATGTAAATTTTATCAACCGGTCCTTGGTGCAAAGTAAATTTTATCAACCGGTCCTTGGTGCAATGTAAATTTTATCAACCGGTCCTTGGTGCAATGTAAATTTTATCAACCGGTCCTTGGTGCAATGTAAATTTTATCAACCGGTCCTTGGTGCAATGTAAATTTTATCAGCCGGTCCTTGGTGCAATGTAAATTTTGTCCAACGGTCCTTTGGGTAAATTTTGTCCAATGGTCCGCTGTGCAATGTAAATTTTTTCAACCGGTTCCTTGTGCAGTGTAAATTTTGTCAACCGTACCCTTGTGCAATGTACATTTTTTAAACCGGTTCCTTGTGCAGTGTAAATTTTGTCAACCGGTCCCATGTGCAATGTAATTTTTTTTGAACTGGTACTTTGTGCAATGTAAGTTTTGTCCGCTGGTCCCTTGTGCAATGTTAATTTTGTCAACTGGTCCCTTGTGCAATGTAAATTTTGTCAACCGGTCCCTTGTGCAATGTACATTTTGTCAACCGGTCCCTTATGCAATGTACATTTAGTTAACCGTTCCGTCAAACCTAAAGGTTTGAGAGACGCTATCTATATATATAATTCGCCAGAAGTAGGGCAAACAACAAGACTAAGTCTACACGCAGGATATTATTAGATACGCCAGAGCAAGCAAGACGCAGGCAAACCCTCCCCTCCCTTCTCTCGCCACCCTCGCTTACCAGCCAGCTCGCGGCGTATGCTGAGCCGCGGGTCGCGGCGTGAAATAAAAAGTGCCGTGACATATCTTGAAAAAAGGGGGGGATGGGGGTGTAGCAAAATTGGCATTCTTAAATATGCGTAACTTGAGTTCACGTTTTTGTCAAGTAACTTTAGTAGATGGAAAATTCACGCATTGCTGTCGCCAATGTTTGACGGGCTATATCCACCCTCGCTTGCCAGCCATTCGCACACCCCAACCAGCTCGCGGTGTATGCTACGCCGCGGGTCACCTAGTATTATATAATTATCTAGTCTAATGTTTGTAATTGTTTGTTCTCAAAGTCAAAAATATAATAATTCTAATCCTGTAATCCTACTTCCGGCAACAAAAAGGAAATCCCTATAGCTTTTTTACTGCGATCTGATACTTATATATTTTTTTTTTGTCTTGTTTTCTCTTGGCCGAAATGTCAATCTTTTGTCCTGTCAGTGAATTCACGATTATCCCACATTGTTCTCAGATTTCATCTCAAAGTGAAGCTGAGTTCCTGCTTCAATCATTACTTGTGACAAATCTTCAATTAGTCTACGATGTTAGTTTAGCAATGTTGTAGTTCTTTGAAGTTAAAATTATTTAAATTTAATAGTTAAATTGCGAAGTGAGTTTTAGATTAAATTTTAATTGATGGTTCATTGTTATACAATTTATTTAGTTCGAGAATGTATCGTACTCTTTTGGCTGAGAGGGAGAGGTCTGCGTGGCACGAGCCTTATTTTATGCCTTTAGGCTGATCCGGGACTGTACGTAACATATGGGATCACCACTTTGCTTGTTTATTTTATCTTGACATCTATTAGTATGGATACTTTGATGCTGAGAGTCGTCAGCTAAGACGTCTGAAATTCTTTTAAGTTTGTTGTGCCAAGCTGTGCACACATATATTTCAGAATCTGTGCGTTTCTGAATCGCTGATAAGCCTTGTCCTGTGAAAGTATTGATGAAATGTAATTTAGGTCCGTGGGGCACACCAATCAATCCCAACACCCCAAAATACAATTTCCCTGTTTTTCCAGGGGGAGATGAAGGCAGTATGATGACACTGATTTTACAAATAACATTCCCGAGGGGGAGATGAAGGCAATATGATGACACTGATTTTACCAAATAACATTCCCGAGGGGGAGATGAAGGCAGTATGATGACACTGATTTTACCAAATAACATTCCCGAGGGGGAGATGAAGGCAATATGATGACACTGATTTTACCAAATAACATTCCCGAGGGGGAGCTGAAGGCAATATGATGACACTGATTTTACCAAATAACATTCCCGAGGGGGAGATGAAGGCAATATGATGACACTGATTTTACCAAATAACATTCCCGAGGGGGAGATGAAGGCAATATGATGACACTGATTTTACCAAATAACATTCCCGATGGGGAGATGAAGGCAATATGATGACACTGATTTTACCAAATAACATTCCCGAGGGGGAGATGAAGGCAATATGATGACACTGATTTTACCAAATAACATTCCCGAGGGGGAGATGAAGGCAGTATGATGACACTGATTTTACCAAATAACATTCCCGAGGGAGAGCTGAAGGCAATATGATGACACTGATTTTACCAAATAACATTCTCAAGGGGGAGATGAAGGCAATATGATGACACTGATTTTACCAAATAACATTCCCGAGGGGGAGATGAAGGCAGTATGATGACACTTATTTTACCAAATAACATTCCCGAGGGGGAGATGAAGGCAATATGATGACACTGATTTTACCAAATAACATTCCCGAGGGCGAGATGAAGGCAATATGATGACACTGATTTTACCAAATAACATTCCCGAGGGGGAGATGAAGGCAATATGATGACACTGATTTTACCAAATAACATTCCCGAGGGGGAGATGAAGGCAGTATGATGACACTGATTTTACCAAATAACATTCCCGAGGGAGAGCTGAAGGCAATATGATGACACTGATTTTACCAAATAACATTCTCAAGGGGGAGATGAAGGCAATATGATGACACTGATTTTACCAAATAACATTCCCGAGGGGGAGATGAAGGCAGTATGATGACACTTATTTTACCAAATAACATTCCCGAGGGCGAGATGAAGGCAAAAGATGGCACTGAATATACCCCCTAACATTCCCGAGGGGGAGATGAAGGCAAAAGATGGCACTGATTATACCCCCTAACATTCCCGAGGGGGAGATGAAGGCAAAAGATGGCACTGATTATACCCCCTAACATTCCCGAGGGGGAGCTGAAGGCAAAAGATGGCACTGATTATACCCCCTAACATTCCCGAGGGGGAGCTGAAGGCAAAAGATGGCACTGATTATACCCCCTAACATTCCCGAGGGGGAGCTGAAGGCAAAAGATGGCACTGATTATACCCCCTAACATTCCCGAGGGGGAGCTGAAGGCAAAAGATGGCACTGATTATACCCCCTAACATTCCCGAGGGGGAGCTGAAGGCAAAAGATGGCACTGATTATACCCCCTAACATTCCCGAGGGGGAGCTGAAGGCAAAAGATGGCACTGATTATACCCCCTAACATTCCCGAGGGGGAGCTGAAGGCAAAAGATGGCACTGATTATACCCCCTAACATTCCCGAGGGGGAGCTGAAGGCAAAAGATGGCACTGATTATACCCCCTAACATTCCCGAGGGGGAGCTGAAGGCAAAAGATGGCACTGATTATACCCCCTAACATTCCCGAGGGGGAGCTGAAGGCAAAAGATGGCACTGATTATACCCCCTAACATTCCCGAGGGGGAGCTGAAGGCAAAAGATGGCACTGATTATACCCCCTAACATTCCCGAGGGGGAGATGAAGGCAAAAGATGGCACTGATTATACCCCCTAACATTCCCGAGGGGGAGCTGAAGGCAAAAGATGGCACTGATTATACCCCCTAACATTCCCGAGGGATAGCTGAAGGCAAAAGATGACACTGATTATACCCCCTAACATTCCCGAGGGGGAGCTGAAGGCAAAAGATGGCACTGATTATACCCCCTAACAGTCCCGAGGGATAGCTGAAGGCAAAAGATGGCACTGATTATACCCCCTAACATTCCCGAGGGGGAGCTGAAGGCAAAAGATGGCACTGATTATACCCCCTAACAGTCCCAAGGGGGAGCTGAAGGCAAAAGATGGCACTGATTATACCCCCTAACATTCCCGAGGGGGAGCTGAAGGCAAAAGATGGCACTGATTATACCCCCTAACATTCCCGAGGGCGAGCTGAAGGCAAAAGATGGCACTGATTATACCCCCTAACAGTCCCGAGAACTGCTGCTACAAGAGTCTCGTAAAAATGTCGCACGCGCGTTTGATGTTTTTTTTCGGAAATAGTTGGTGTAATAAAATCACTATAAAAGCATGTGGGTCATTAGAATATTAATAGAGTTTAGGAGCTTGACAATACTATGTGGTTGTGAGCCTTGAAGGGGGGGGGGCGGGAACCAATTTTATTCTTTTAAAATATGTTACTTGTATGCATGTTTTGTTAAATATTTACCCCCACCCCACCCCCACGTTGCTCTTTATTATAATTTATAAATGATTTATACGAAATCTTTTGCTTTGTAGGGGTTGTTTAATTATTGAAAGTACCTCCGCCGTTCAGGGCATAAGAACACGAAAACAAAATCAACAAACAGTTTTAAGTTTAAAAAGAAAATGACAAAAATAAATCCATTTCTGTGCACAGAGTTTTTTTGTTTTTTTATTAAATAAATAGGACGCAGGATCACTCCACATGGCCACGGGGGCCCCCCACGGATGTCATTTGGGAACCCCCGGTAGCCGTGCACACGGCTACTGTGAACATCGCCAGTCTATCACACACCACGTCCGAACCGTTGACTAGTTTTTTGAACGTCGTCACACACAGGGCACGAGCGACAACCTCGTGATACACGTAAACAAATCTCGTATTATATCAATTAAAAAAAAAATAATGGAAGGTCAGACTTATACAAATGTACAAAATGTTCTTTGTTGGTTGGTTTTGTTTTATACACAGCATCAAGATGAACGTTGAATGACTGACAAATCCGATCATCAAAATGACGGAATTCGACAATCAATCAAAAAAATAAGAATCAATAAAGAGAAATCGAAAATAACATTTTAAAAAATATTAAATTAATAGTTCCAAGAAAACGTTACCCCTACAGTTGATCTACAAGCAGCTAGAGGATAAGTCTATAGTACACTCTTCACTCATCACTCATTCGTGTAGACGAAAACAATAATAATACTAAATGTATCCAGAATTACTGCCATGGCTCTGCTAGTGGTGAGGGCAGAATTAAGGGGAAGGAAGTCGAAGGTTAAAAAATAGAACGCAATTGGAGTTCTCAGACTTGCTTTTAATAACAATTGTAAGATGAAGTTTGGTTTTTTTTTTCATTTGAATTTGTCAACGCGAATTGTCCCAGGCCAACAGAAATTGAGAACTTTGCAATGCTCAGAGTAGCCCTCCTCTGTCTCATCAAGGTGGTTCTAGTGGTTGATGTTCTTTGTATTCGTCCCGCAGTTGTTGAGGATGTAAAATTTCGTAGATTATAAAAAAGCATAATAATTAAGGTCCCTTTTTTTAAAAAATCCACCCTAAAAAGACAAAAATCAGTTCTACCCATCAGCAGCCGTATGAAAAGTTAGTAGTTTGTTCAACTCAACCCTGAGCCGGATTATCTGAAGGATAACTCATCATGAGGGTTGTTCATTTTGTGACCTGGTATCGAGTTAAAATACTTTTTTTGCGTTGTGCAAAGCTGCTTAATTGCCACGATGAACAAACACCTACAGCGATGTCACAAACATCCACAGTGATGTCACAGAATGTCACATGTTTGTTATCTCAGTCTAACCCTGATCAGAGTTTCGGAGCACAAACTCAGGATGCTCGCCAAGTCGGTTCAGTGATGTATGGAATGGTGACACTCTTTGGCCTGGAACATTTCAGAGAGAAATTTGCGAGGGGAGAAAATAAAAAGGGGCGAAAGGCGTGTTCCCTGTATCTCATGAAACTAACAACCAGCAAATTATGGAACTTGTAGAGTTTCAGGGCTGAAAGTGTGTGTGTGGGTGGGGGGGGGGGCGTTAAAACCAAAAGTTTTTTTTAACTTTTAAAAACCATTACGAAATTTTAATAATTTTTTTTTTTGAAGTAACAAAGACCATCTTTTCATATAAAACCAAAATATTTATGAAAGAATTTTTACAACCTGTATCTCATGAAACTAACAACCAGCAAATTATGGAACTTGTAGAGTTTCAGGGCTGAAAGTGTGTGTGTGGGTGGGGGGGGGGGGGCGTTAAAACCAAAAGTTTTTTTTAACTTTTAAAAACCATTACGAAATTTTAATAATTTTTTTTGTTGAAGTAACAAAGACCATCTTTTCATATAAAACCAAAATATTTATGAAAGAACTTTTACAGATATACGTAGTAAACTAGATATCCTTTCCCTTTTTGAAAAATGTTTCTATTGAATCTGAAATGGTGAGAAGGTCATGAGAAGGTCATGAGAAGAGAGCTTGATTCTAGAAACTTGAGGAGGGGTGTGAGGGTGTTGTTTATGGTGAGCCGTCATCCTCTTTGCCCTTGAGGATCCCCACAAAGGTGTTGTAGTCGAACTTTCCTTTTTCCAAGGGAGCTTCCTTCCAGGTTCCTTTGATCTGTAGAGTTCAAGATGACGTGAAAACTTTTGAGTGTGCATGATTACATCGACACATTTAGGCATACATAGACACATTTAGGTATACATAGAAACATTTAGGTATACATAGAAACATTTAGGTATATATAGACACATGTAAGTATACATAGACACATTTAGGTATACATAGACACATTTAGGTATACATAGACACTTTTAGGTATACATAGACACATTTAGGTATACATAGACACATTTAGGTATACATAGACACATTTAGGTATACATAGAAACATTTAGGTATACATAGACACATTTAGGTATACATAGACACATTTAGGTATACATAGACACATTTAGGTATACATAGAAACATTTAGGTATACATAGAAACATTTAGGTATACATAGACACATTTAGGTATACATAGACACATTTAGGTATACATAGACACATTTAGGTATACATAGACACATTTAGGTATACATAGACACATTTAGGTATACATAGACACATTTAGGTATACATAGACACATTTAGGTATACATAGACACATTTAGGTATACATAGACACATTTAGGTATACATAGACACATTTAGGTATACATAGACACATTTAGGTATACATAGACACATTTAGGTATACATAGACACATTTAGGTATACATAGACACTTTTAGGTATACATAGACACATTTAGGTATACATAGACACATTTAGGTATACATAGACACATTTAGGTATACATAGACACATTTAGGTATACATAGACACATTTAGGTATACATAGACACATTTAGGTATACATAGACACATTTAGGTATACATAGACACATTTAGGTATACATAGACACATTTAGGTATACATAGACACATTTAGGTATACATAGACACATTTAGGTATACATAGACACATTTAGGTATACATAGACACATTTAGGTATACATAGACACTTTGTTACTTCAGTCGTTTACTTCGGAAGCGTGTTTTGTTTGAATTTATAAAGTGAGATTTACCAAGCGGTGCAAAGTAAACAAATAGTAGAGTAAGATTTGTTTGGGCTTGATAACAAACAGGGAAATTACATGGGCGTTTTGGCCAAACGCCTTCTTCAGCAGATAAGACAAAACAAGAAACAATAAATAGAATTTAAATTTGAATATTCTGATCATTATGTACTTTTCTCAGTCCTATAAATACAATCGTTCATTGAACACAGTCTGCATGTTATAAATTAGCCTCTCAAACACTAGCTAAGCTACTACCAGTGTCTTGCATCCTCTCATAATATAGTTGACTTACTTCTTCTGCAGTGAAGTTGTCACCCATGTTGGAGAGCAAATCTTTCAAGCTGAAAGGGAGAGGAAGAAATTGACATAAGAGATACGAGAATTCACGACGCTAAATGTTGGCACACGTTAACACGTTAAATATGAACAAAGCTTCAATGACATGTGTCTATCATTGAAGTAGCACATTAGTTGAGTAAACATGGGTGTCTATCATTGAAGTATCACATTAGTTGAGTAAACATGGGTGTCTATCATTGAAGTATCACATTAGTTGAGTAAACATGGGTGTCTATCATTGAAGTAGCACATTAGTTGAGTAAACATGGGTTATTACCTCACGTATTTGATAATTAAAAAAAAATAACAACACATCAATAACAGCAAAACAAACGCTTGTAAAGTTTGAACTGGCAACTCACTATTCTTCAGGAATGAAACCTTTGCCCTCTGCGTCAAACATGGAAAAGGCTTGTCTGATGGTGTCTTCTGGGTCAGTACCTGGACATATAAAAGATGTAGACAAAAGTAAATTTTAAAAAAAATTAAAAAATCATGTACAAACAAACCAATCATGTACAAACAAACCAATCATGTACAAACAAACCAATCATGTACAAACAAACCAATCATGTACAAACAAACCAATCATGTACAAACAAACCAATCATGTACAAACAAACCAATTATGTACAAACAAACCATTCATGTACAAACAAACCATTCATGTACAAAAAAACAATCATGTACAAACAAACCAATCATGTACAAACAAACCATTCATGTACAAACAAACCATTCATGTACAAACAAACCAATCATGTACAAACAAACCATTCATGTACAAACAAACCATTCATGTACAAAAAAAACAATCATGTACAAACAAACCAATCATGTACAAACAAACCATTCATGTACAAACAAACCATTCATGTACAAACAAACCATTCATGTACAAACAAACCATTCATGTACAAACAAACCATTCATGTACAAACAAACCAATCATGTACAAACAAACCATTCATGTACAAACAAACCAATCATGTACAAACAAACCATTCATGTACAAACAAACCATTCATGTACAAAAAAACAATCATGTACAAACAAACCAATCATGTACAAACAAACCATTCATGTACAAACAAACCATTCATGTACAAACACTTCGACCCTACTTACCGCTGAGCTTTTCACCAAAGAGATTCAGGAACATGGTAAAGTTGAGGGGTCCGGGGGCATCTTTCAGCATCTCATTCAGCTCGGAGTCGGGAGGGATGCGCCCTGGGTGCAAGGATTGAGGAAAGCAAGACAAATCAATCCAACACGTGTTGAAGAGAAGTTAACTCTGTCTAATGAATGTGTGCGTGTGTGTGTGTGGGGGGGGGGGGTGGATTTCACGAACACCCTTGAGAATGTGTTGTTTCCTCTCATTAAAAGGTAAATGGTTCATATGAGCTGTTGACATGTTCAATTTATTTGACACCTTGTTTCCACATCTTTTTAAACACCGAACAGAAACAGACAATGAACAAAGTATTATAAAAAAGAAAAATCAATCCAACACGTGTTGAAGAGAAGTTAACGCTGTCTAATGAATGTGTGCGTGTGTGTGTGTGGGGGGGGGGTGGTGGATTTCACGAACACCCTTGAGAATGTGTTGTTTCCTCTCATTAAAAGGTAAATGGTTCATATGAGCTGTTGACATGTTCAATTTATTTGACACCTTGTTTCCACATCATTTTAAACACCGGACAGAAACAGATGATGAGCAAAGTATTATGAAGAATCGACTGTGAAAAAGACTTGTTCAACTCACCAAGGTTAGAGTACATGTCCTTGAGGTCTTCAATGTCGATGATTCCATCGCGGTTCTGGTCAATCATTGTGAATGCCTAAATTGTGGGAGAATGACCCAAGGGGATGGGAGAATTTTTGGGGTGTCAGACATTTATTACAAAATACATGAATTTACTTCGAGTCTACAGAATGTTTTTTATTGCACAAGTATTTGATTGTGTTTATACTACATTTGATAGATTGATGACGTGATAAAGTTGCCATTTTTTGACGATATCTTCAATTTAGTGTTGTGCGTACAGTTATACAAGTCGAGAGAAGTGTCTACGTAGTTATCTAGAGACACAAAGAACATCTATTCTATTGATCTATTCTAAGCCACAGTTACGACGACATATCTTTGTTTATCGTGCATTAATATCATTGATGTTAGAACATCTAAACTAAAGCGTAACTGCATAGATATTATCTCCACTGCAGGAAAACTACATTTAGGCTAGATGAAAGTTATTGCTAGACTACATGAAGACTACGCTTTGACTAGATGTAAACTAGTTCAAGATTTCACCTGTTACTGATTGTTTTTTTTTTGTTTTTTTAGCTGTATCGCCTTTTTATTTATTTCTTAAAATTAATTTTTCGCATTCTATGTTAGATTTTATAAATACAAGCAAGTTAATCAAAGGACGCGTGATTATATTAGTAAGCCTTGTTATGAACTTTACTCATATTTGTCGAGCATTGCAACTGTATTGTCAGTAAATGGTTGTTATAAATTAAGCCTTGGTTTGATAAGTATGTTATGCATTTATTTGCACGTGATAAAATTTGATCCTTTTATTAACGTATTAAACATTAGGATATCCTTGGTAGGATTCAAGCCCAAATGGGATATAATATTAATGAAAGATGGATCTAATTAAACGGGATGTGAAAGCTGCTTGTTTTGTTGTTGTTGCTGTTGTTTTTTGGTGGGGGCGGGTTTGGTGAATAATCCTGGACTAATTTAACAAGTATTCCTGAGGGTTTTCTTAAATACAATCTTGATTTATCAATATTATTATCATTATTGCTCTTATGTTGCCAGGGACGCCACTTCTGGAGATTGAGAGATTGTGTGGTAATGACCCGTTAGATAAGCATTGAATCCTACCAAAGTTATTCTGACACAAGCAGTGTAGAGGTTAGAACAAAGTTAATCGAGAGGTGCGCCTTATTTGATGATGTAAAGTTGATGTGTGTATATCTATTCCATGAAATAGACAAATATTATTTAGTTCTTAAAATTCCAGTTTGTAATAATATTAACGTAATCTTAAATGGCAAATTTTAAGGTAAACGTACATATAAAAAAACATGAAATTTAAAAAAAAAATATGTAATGTAAAACATAATGGATTAAGATTATAATTAATTTAAAAATAAAAATATCCAATAAATATTTATTGATAATTTAAGTTGAACTAGAATATGTACATATTAAATGGTTACATCACATTTTAAAATATAAAAAATTAGATTTTTTTCTAGCAACGTGTCTTGATTTAGTTGAACAATTCAATTCAACATGCAACGAAACAAAACAACGATGACTCGTTCATTTGGAAACAACAACACCAGGACGTGAAATCCAACTCGGCAATACAATGGTCAGTCCAAAATGGATTCTCAAGGAGATACGTCTTGATCAACAGCATGATTAACGGGGAGTTATTTCACACATTTGGAAACAAAGCGCTGATTGTGTCATCTATTCAGGTTAGGAAAACAATGATAGAACTGAAACTTAAACCAGGAACACGAATGATCAGTAAAGTGATTTTGGGCCCTCCAAAAAAAAAAAACCAAAATAAAAACCTAGAAGAGATAGGAGAATCAAAGAGCGGCGGGAGAGAGAAATCTCACTTGCCAATTAAGAAGTCAAAACTGCCCGGCCAGGCTGAAGAAACCTGGCCACGAGTTAAGTGGGAACTAGAAATTAATTGTAAAAGTAGAGATTTATTGCGCTTTTCTCAAAAGAGAAGAAACAATTTCATGTTTCTCTTTGGAATATTTTAGGGAAAAATAAAAAAAAATAAAAATATGTGTCGTTTTAAGAAGAAAGTTCATTCTTTAAATTAGAATAAAATTTAACATATTTTTATGTTTTTAAACACGTTCTTAAAAAATATAATGAAAAGTTTGGAAATGACCAAAAGAATTGTCTTTCATAAGGTAGGGCCCTATTTATTACTTTGGGAATTGTAAACAAACAACACTCAAACGATTAATTGAACAATGGAATTTGACAAGCAAGGGCGGCGAGAGATGGAGAGACATTTTGGGAATATTGGGAGGACGTGTATTTTACAGGGAAGAAAAGGAAGAAACACATTAGGATGTTTGTTGGATTTTTAGGGAGAGGAAAGCCGAACACGGGTACCAAACCCAGAACACGGGTGTCAAGGGCATAACACGGGTGTCAAGGGCAGAACACGGGTGTCAAAGGCAGACCTCTTTGTACTCTTGAACTTGTGCTTGACGAAACATAGAGAGCACGTTGGTCGTATGACGCCCTTGTTTCTTAAACAAATCATAGACAGCAATAGAGTGAATATACCAGAAAGAAAAGGCGAGCGCCCGCACCAAAAATGATGCGACATGCCTCCCGAGAAGGCTTTGGGCCAGAATAACATTGGGCAGGACATCGAGAAAAGGAGCTTGTCGGTCCAGTCAGAGGCGAGGGTTGTGGGGGGAAAAAAAACTAAACGGAAATCAAATAAATCAAATTAGCGTAACACAAAAAATTGATGATGCAAGCAGAGTTTTTTGATCTGTAGTAACAGCAGGCCCGTTGGATGTTTGTTTTTTGAGCAGATTACAATGAACAGATTTTATACTGGGGGATGCCGTGCTCATGGTATTCAGACCTCTTTAAACTCTTGGACTTGTGTCTGGCGGAACATGGCGAAAACGTTGGAGGGGGCACGCTGAGCACGCTTGGGCTCATCCTTTTTGGACTTAATGGCCTGAAAGAGAGAGAGAAATTCGAGCAGGCATTACATCTCTACTGTGGGGCGAACTACTTTCGCCGTCCTACCTCCTTCATTTCCTGCATCAGCTTTTTGGACAGCTTGGCGAAGACGTTAGAAGTGGCTCTCCCAGCCCGACCCTTCTTATCTTCCTGAAAAACGTAAGAACAGCATAAGGCCCAATATCTTGACGAACAGCAGGTGACTGGCTCATGACAAAAAGTCAAACTCAAGTAGCAGTTGTTTTTGTTGTTGTTGTTTTTGTTGTTGTTGTTTTTGTTGTTGTTGTTTTTGTTGTTGTTGTTGTTTTGTGTTTTTTTTATTTACTTTTCTCCTGCTATCTGGGTGTCATTGTTTAAAAAAAAAACTGAATGATTTTTAAATTACCTCTTGAGATGACGTATACAGGAAAGAATATAAATCACCTTTTACTATATAAATATATGAATAAATGCTTCAAATGGAATGCATGTATATCAGACAAGTGTCAAATATATAGCCATGGATTGTGAAGTTGGTTAATATTAAGTTTCGCTACTTCACTCATGAATCTTTTAGTTCTTGGATGTTATGAGATGATCTTTTGTTACTGAGATGATCTTTTGTGACGAGAGTGACCTTTTGTCAGAGCCGGTAAAGATAGAAGGGGGAAAGTGCTGGCAAGCTAGAGCGCTATTGGGCTAATACTACGTCACCAGGGCACGTCAAGCAGAAATACATCAATGCGCATGTCCAAGCAGCTCTTCTACGCGCTGTCTTCTGCTACAGCGTTCTAAGAGAACGTCTACCGCAGGGGATTGTGGGACAAGGGATAGCTGAAAGAAAACACTGGCTAGAATGAGTGAGGCAACACACAAACAAGTCATTGAACATTGCATTACATTTTAATAAAAAAAAAAAGGGAAAGTAATTAGGAGAAGGAAGACAGTGCTACTTGATAAATTATTTATGTAATTATTAAATATATGTTTGGACACTACTGCAAAAGAAATTTTAGAAGAGAATTGTTTCTTTACAAAATTTGAGCTTTGTGACTTGCAGGCTTTTTTAGTTGTTTTTTTTTTTTTTTTTTTTTTTTTTCAACTTCAATGCTTAATGATGTCCAATCCAGTCCACTCCTTTGCGCTAAAAAAGAGTAAGATAATTAGAACAGATTTTTGCTTCAAAGTAAAAAAAAAAAATGATAATAATTATATTTGATGGTTCTTTTTTTTAATATTGATAAAATAAATTGTATCATGCTTTTGTTTTCAATGACAATTGCAAGAGCTCCTACAGTGGCATTTTCAGATTTTAAAAAGTCCGTTTGCAGGCGTGTATTAAAAATGCAAAATTTATAATAATCATACACCAGCCTGAATGAGTAATTATAGTTCATTTTTTTTTAATTTGAAAAAAATATATATAATTCTCGGTTTAACGTGAAACTTCTCATGTTTCAAGACCAAGTGGCTGCGTATGATAGTTATAAATACATGTATGTAAAGAAAGATATACAATGCAGTGGATATATGATGTAAGCAGTACAAAACAGAAGATTGATCTAAGCTATAGTTGCTGCATAACTTGATCTATAGTTGCAACTAGGCAAATGGCATGACAAAAAAAACAAAAAAACTTTGTCTCTCTCTCTAAGTGACGTGGGTTCAAAACCTGTAGTTCAAAGAATAAAACATTCAATGCATCCACTAGAAGAGCATCTTCAAAATTTATTTGTCATTTAATCTTAAAAAATGCTTAAAGAAATCAATGCTAAACAAACTGAGTGCTGAACAAACTCAATTCTAAAGAAATCAATCTTGGAAATAACAAGGAAACCCACTCAACACGCCATTCCTTTGACATTTCAAAACATTTCTTTTGATGACTATTTAATGCTATAACACTAGGAAAAAGAACCCTTGTTTGTTTAATTTCACAGTTGAGAGCTAGACATTAAATAATAACATGACAGCATCATACATACAATGGAACAGGATCATGATCTTTGATGTGATCCACTGGTGTCTCCCATTGTGTCTCCCATTGTGACTACCTATTGTGTCTCCCATTGTGTCTCCCATTGTGTCTC
This sequence comes from Lymnaea stagnalis, assembly GCA_964033795.1. Taxonomy (NCBI): domain Eukaryota; kingdom Metazoa; phylum Mollusca; class Gastropoda; family Lymnaeidae; genus Lymnaea; species Lymnaea stagnalis. The sequence continues at coordinate 251,751 of CAXITT010000263.1, forward strand.
CCATTGCGTCTCCCATTGTGACTACCTATTGTGTCTCCCATTGTGTCTCTCATTGTTACTACCCATGTGTCTCCCATTGTGACTACTCATTGTGTCTCCCACTGTGTCTCCCATTGTGTATCCCATTGTGACTACTCATTGTGTCGCCCATTATGACTACCAATTGTGTCTCCCATTGTGTCTCCCATTGTGTCTCCCATTATGACTACCCATTGTGTCGCCCATTGTGACTACCCATTGTGTCTCCCATTACAGTTTATCCGTAGGACCATGTACATCCCAACCCATCATTAAAAAAAAAAGTTATTTATTTAAAATCAAGATCTCAATTGTTTGTTATTATTTTAATCAGGTCAACTTTTCCCATATTCTCTGATTTTTCCTATATTTCTAAATATATAATATATATTATATACGTTTCTTAAATATTTAACCTTTGACTTTAAAGATGGATGAGCCCCCCTTCACGCCCCCCTCCCCGCTAAAAAAATTAATCAAATATAAAATCGGATCAGTCATATTTGACTGTATCAACCATCACTTTAATGACAGTTTATAGACCGAGGGGGGGGGGGCGTCAAGAAACGTATTTAAATTTCCCAAATCCGATGAGTTTTTTTTTTTTAAAGCAATATGAGACAGTAGTAGATTGTCCTCAAAGGATGGTTAAAGTTAGACATCCCCCCCCCTCCCCGTTAAAAAGAAATCACCAACTCCCCTGATTAAAGACCCCGTTACTTAATCTGCTCCATTCAAGTCAATCCAGTTCTTACCTCTTCTGCCATTTTGAATCTGAAAGTGGAAAATGAAAAAGAAAAATCAATTTGGTTTATAACTGTAGTGGACAAAATATAAACAAACAAAAAAACCAAACTAAAAGTTTAACAATTTAGTCCAATGTTACAAGAACACGTAGACTAGAATGTTCAACACATTGACAGTAAGTGCTTGCAGCGTTGTGTGCATCTACTTGTTACCTAATCCTAATTAATACATTGTTTTCTGGGGGAAAAAAACCCAACTCCTCTAGACTCATGGTCCCACGTTTTAGAGGTGGGCAAAACCAGTTTGTTTTTCCTTTTGACTTTTTCGTTGAGTGAGCGACTGTTCCCATTTCATATATTCTTAATGTTTCCTCAGCCAACTTCAGGCCTGTGGAATGTTCGGTTGTCATGACTACCCAGAAAAACGTAGGTGTCTGGCTTGGCGTCCATCCAGACATCGTGTTTGCCTGGTTGGCTTATCTCTATACAGAGAAACCTTTAAATACTGCTCTCTTTCTCATCAGGATCTGGGACTGAACAGCTCGAAAACTACAAGCAGGTTGTTTGGTTTTTTTTTTCAATATGGATAAAACATGCAATAAAAAGACCCGGACGTTATTTGGATAGGCCGGGGGGGGGGGAATGCCCCCGAATTTGCAGGTTTTATCTAAATGGACATGTACTGTGGCGTCTCCAGTGATAAACAACTTAACACGCCGACAAAGCTTTGAACCCCATTTTTTTTCAATATGGATAAAACATGCAATAAAAAGACCCGGACGTTATTTGGATAGGCCGGGGGGGGGGAATGCCCCCGAATTTGCAGGTTTTATCTAAATGGACATGTACTGTGGCGTCTCCAGTGATAAACAACTTAACACGCCGACCAAGTTTTGAACCCCCCTCCCCCCCTATCCATTTATTGAAATGACGCACTGTTAAAAGGATGAAAAAACCAAAGCGGTGTATAAAAACCCCCACATTTTTTTTCTCTTTTTTAAAGGAAGAACCAAACGTAGAGCGTATCATTCATGGAAATAAAATTTGAGAAAATGCAAAGGAAGCATTTAGTGGTTTATGTTTTAAAAAGAAAAATTAACTTTATTTTAAATGAGAACTATGGAGTTGGAGATTACATTAAATGTACAAAATAGTCTCTCCATCTTTTAGCGGACTGATGTAACGATTCGCTTTTATTGGGGGTATGGGGGTATGGGGTATGGGGTAGGTTTGTTATACATCTTCAAGTGCTTTGATTCTGTGTCGGACTTCAAAGGCTGTATATGGCGATCTGTTAATCCATGACAATTAGTAATCAAATAAACCCGTCCTAAAATTCATATCAGCTTAACAACGACCGCTTCACCAACTGATATCTCGTGATAAGTCGTTTTAGTGATCTAGTGCCATGCCTGAACAGCATGAGGCCCGCCTGACACTTTGAGCTGTGCGGGCCTGATCTAGTGCCAGACAAGCACAGCATGCGGCCCGCCTTACATTTGGAGCTGTACGGGCCTGATCTAGTCAGTATCTCTCTCTTACTTAGAAAATTCGTAGTTTTAAAACTAAATCAGCGAGATCAGGTCTGCAAATCAAAAAGATCGTGCATCTGTGAAGATCATATTGTTACAAATGACTTATACGCACAGAAGAAAAACTTCCATCAACAGTAGGGAGAAGATGGGATTTGTTGGTTTCTTCTAAAACTGATGAAACGTCTTGAGATATAAAGCCTTCTATCGTGTGAGACTGGAATCAAGATGGCGGAGTGTCCTAAAGTACCCCAAGGGCAATAACGATCACGCGTCGAGTGATCTCCCTTTCCTGGAATGACGTCATTGCTGTGGCGCACTTTAGGGTTGTGTAAAGCTTGAGCCAACTATGTTCACATACGACGTAAGTTGGCTGAACTCTCTATAGTTTCTTGCTTCCCCCCCCCCTTCCACCCCCACCCAAACACCACTTTTGTTCTGTGGTATAAACTTAATGTGACCTTCAATAAACGGCTTCAGGCGCCCTCTGGTTTCTAGCGGGCTTTCTTTTAAACAACGCATTACATTTTGTGTGTGTGCATTTGATTGAATCGATAGGAAATGTTCATTTCTTTAACTTTACTTAAACAAATTCATATTTATAAAATAAAAAAAAATAATGAAACTTTATCTTCGCATCAATGAAACTCTATTTTCGCATCAATGAAACTCTATTTTCGCATCAATGAAACTCTATCTTCGCATCAATGAAACTCTATCTTCGCATCAATGAAACGTGTTAGACCAATCCGTCAAGACATGCAGTGGATTTAAAAGAACGAACCTTACCAACACCAAGACGAGCAAACTTCGCTCTTAAGAGTTGTAGGTCTAGATAAAGTCTCAACAACAAAAAACACAAATAAAAGATAGCTACATTAATTTAAGACCTGGTGTGTATAGAATTGTGGAGTAAACCTAAATTGGCCAGTACCTTCGGGGAAGGTTCAGTTATTGATAATGGAGAAAATGGGACAGCATTGTGTAGTGGGATTTCTAGACATTTGTTTTCGTCGACATTGTCCAGGAATGATTCCAGATACGGAGCGATGTCAAGCTATTCATAGCTGTCTACTACTTGTGTCTAACAGTCAGTTATGACAAGGGTCTCCTGTTTTACGGGTACTAGTAGTACGTAACATTGTTTCAGGTGGTACACAGAGGTCAACAGAAAGACAAGTAGTAATAGTGTCCAAATTATCAACCACGTACACAATTTAAAATATAATAAGAATAAGTGGTGCTACGTTCCAGTTCCATAAAACACCGTGAACTTGAGAGATTTCCAGCCCCCCCCTTCTCCCCCCCACAACTTTTTTTTGCCCAACGTAAAGACTAATACGTTGGTTATGAGTGTAAGCTGGCATATAATATGGATGTGGGGGGGGGGGGGCGCCAAGAATTTAGTGGCATGGGGAAGGGGGGGTATTGGGGGGGAAAAAAGAACTTCAGGGGCTGAGTCTGATCAATCCATTTTTGTGCATTTTTTTGGCCAACGTAAAGACTAATACGTTGGTTATGAGTGTAAGCTGGCATATAATATGGATGTGGGGGGGGGGGCGCCAAGAATTTAGTGGCATGGGGAAGTGGGAGTATTGGGGAGGAAACAAGAACTTCAGGGGCTGAGTCTGATCAATCCATTTTTGTGCCAACGGACGGAGTGGGGATGATATTTGGCTATAGCTGAGTGGAGATGATCTTTGGCTACAGCTCCCTAACCAAAATTAAATCCGCGGAAAATGTTTTCGGAAGTTGAGACCAAGCAGAAAAGACGAAATAAAACTGACTAATTGTGCTGGTACACATATGAGCAACCCTAATACCCTCCCGTCCCCGTGTGCTATCAGCACTACACAGACATAGGCCTGAACATACACAGACATAGGCCTTAACGTGTACAGACATAGGCCTGATGAACACAGCAGCGTATAAAAATTATACCAAAGACGTGATATATTTTCCCCCTGGTGAGCATTTTAAAAAAAACATAGCAAGGTGGAGTTGGCCCGGCATCAGCAATGTACACGTGCCTGCATCAGCAATGTACACGTGCCTGCCTCCGCTTGGCTCACACATCTTCTACCTTGGCGAGCAGACGACCGGAACATGAGGAGGATGCCAGTGTGTGTGTGTATGTGTGTGTGTTATAGGTGAGGATAAGTGGAGAAAAGGTAAGGCGTGTAAGAAATGGGGGCGAGGGGGAGGATTACACGTGACGTGCACGCGCTGAGAGCGCAGGTAATTGTACTGATCAGAAGGGTGTCCTGGATCAGTAGGGTGTACAAGGATCAGAAGGGTGTACTGAATCAGTAGGGTTTTCAAGGATCAGAAGGGTGTCCTGGATCAGTAGGGTGTACAAGGATCGGAAGGGTGTACTGGATCAGAAGGGTGTTTTGGATCAGAAGGGTGTACTGGATCAGAAGGGTGTACTGGATCAGAAGGGTGTACGGGATCAGAAGGGTGTACGCAATCATAAAACAATATATGGGGCGAAATGGAAGCAACTTTCAAAGTGTGTAGAATGAAGCTAGCGCTTATCGACTGTAAGCAATGGTTGGCATCACTGACATGGGATCCCCTTACTTGTGTTTTGGGGAAAGCTGGGGAGCAGTGAGTAGGGGTGCTCATGTTTGACAGGGGGCGCACTCTGGGAACATACTGTTCATTGACTATTTTTTGGTGGTGATCGGAGGAGGAAATGTATGTTTAGCATAGAGGAATAGAAGATGTAGGGAAAGGGGTTGGGGGGGGGGATAGGATACTTTATGTTTTAAAATAATATGCTTAATAGGGGGCTCGGAAAAGTTAGCTTTAATACTATACATACACTTGTATTTGTTTAATACTATACATACACTTGTATTTATTTAAATCAGCATTCGCTGAAAAATTGAAATTTCCTTCGAGTGTCACTACCTTAGTGTATCGTTTCTTTTTGTGGTTGTGAAAACCCAAATGAGAAGCCTTGGATATATTCCCTACAAATCTAGAAGGCTTGGATAGATTGACTACAAATCTAGAAGCCTTGGATACGTTCCCTAAAAATCTGGAAACATGGATACTAAACCATACAGCACCTGTCATTTCTTTTTAGGATAGAAACAAGGTTGTACCGTAGAGATGAGTCATAGCACAACTGAAGGCAGGACTTTCAGCTCTGACAGCTACGTAGCAACAGTAATGAATAAACAGATATAAATCTATACAGATCTTTTATTGCCATAAAGTGGAGATTTTCTTAAGAAAGATTATTTTATCGCTTTTTAAAATGATTTTGCAAATATTGATATTAATGAAAATCGATTTCTCTATCTCGTATGATAAAAGACGTCATTAGTTGTGGAAACTCAATGACTGTTATGACAACTGTAAAGACATCAACTAATTTTGTCTGATATCAGTTCTCATCACTCTCTGGTAGTCCATGTTGTGCTACATATGTCCGGTGCTATCAAAGTCGTGTGCAGTCTTATGTCGTGCCCCACCTACGTCGTGTGCTACCTAACGTAATGTGCTACATGTGTCGTGTGCTACCTAATGCAGTGTGTTACCAGTAGTCCCTTCCATTTAAATGATAGTGTGACAGTGTTAATGTTACTAGAAACTCAGAAGTCCACTAGACTTGAATCATGAGGTTAACAAGGTGCTTGTCCCTTTATTAGTTTAGTAAGTTTTATGGTGTATTGTGTTTGTATCCATGGTGTGTGACATGGCTATTATAATCTCATGTCATGACATCACTGCCAACGACCCCCACAGTATAACATCACTAATGACAACCTTCACAGTATAACATCACTAAAGACAACCCAAACAAAGTTGCCTTAGGGGGTGTTGGCTAAGTTGCCTTAGGGGGTGTTGACTAAGTTGCCTTAGGGG
>CAXITT010000263.1:258027-273468 GCA_964033795.1 Lymnaea stagnalis
ACATTATTTTCCAGTTAATGCATAATGGCTGTGTTGCTTATGGTTGAAATGGCTAGAAAGACTTTGCCATTGTATGCTTGTACTTAGTTTTTGTAGTGTTGCGTTTGTTTTAAATGTGGTAAACTATAGATTTGTTTTTTGTTGACTTTGTACCGCGCTTCGAGCCTTTGGGGATGAAGCGTGTTTTTGAAATGAACTTTATTATTATTATTATTATTATTATTAATGCAGTGTGCTACTTATGTTGTGTGCTACCTAATGTCGTGTGGCACAGATCAACTTTGTTATTTCCTATGTCAATCCAGGATCTCTGAATCAAAGGATGAGTTATAAAACCAATTTTGTTTGTAGATTTTGAATTATTTTATCTGTACAGGAACTGTTTCAGTTGTCTCCTTTTGTTTCAAAAATGTAGCACCTCAAATCGAAATGTAGCACCTCAAATCGAAATGTAGCACCTCAAATCGAAATCCAGCACCTCAAATCGAAATGTAGCACCTCAAATCGAAATGTAGCACCTCAAATCGAAATGTAGCACCTCAAATCGAAATGTAGCACCTCAAATCGAAATGTAGCACCTCAAATCGAAATGTAGCACCTCAAATCGAAATGTAGCACCTCAAATCGAAATGTAGCACCTCAAATCAAAATCTAGCACCTCAAATCGAAATCTAGCACCTCAAATCGAAATGTAGCACCTCAAATCGAAATCTAGCACCTCAAATCGAAATGTAGCATTTTAATAAGACAAAACTTTGTATGAACATCATGCGTGTTGATTATTTGATACCTGAACTAAATTTCTTCGTTTTTCGAATCCTAAAATGTAATATTTCCCTAGGTCCCACTAATCATAGAAGGCTGAAATTAGGTAGACAGCTTAGCTTGGCAACACCTTTAGGTAGACAGTTTAGCCTGGCAATAACTTTAGATAGACATCTTACCCTGGCACTACCTTTAGACAGACAGCCTACCATGGAAATACCTTTATGTAGACAGCTTAGCTTGGCAATACCTTTAGACAGACAGCCTACCATGGAAATTCCTTTATATAGACAACTTAGCTTAGCAATACCTTTAGGTTGACAGCTTGGCTTGACAACACCTTAATCTACTCAAGTTTTTTCGGATCTTTGCAGTTCAAATATTTCAGTTATATTTTCGAAATATAATACACCAAAACACAAAATTCATGTGTTGTAACTAAAATAATAATGGTAAAATATATTAAATTAATTTTGTTTTCATTTTATAAAAAAATATATTTAAAAAATTTTTATTGTCTAAACATACTTAAAGGTTTAGTCCCCTAAGAAATCAGTTCTGTCTGTGTGTGTGTACGATATGTTCTTGTTGCTCTGAACATGATTATTTGGTGACCAGAAACTCTGACTTAACACCGGACTACGAATAAGCCTCACATTAAAAAAAAAAAAAGATCAACCATGGATAAGTTACTCTCTGTAAGAATAAGACTAACTTAAAAGAAAACCAGCTGATCACAAAGGTAACAAGGAAAAAGACCACTAAAAAGCTATAAGGATAAGTAAGAATGATATGACTTAACAAATGAGAATAACATAGTACATAGCTTTCCAAGAACTGAAGCGATGAAACAAGACAGGGAGAGTCAGACGGGTAATAAGTAAAACGAAGGAGTGATATTCTATATTCACTAGTTGAACGATTACAATTGGAATACAATTGTCCAACTGCTCGGAAAGCCACGTTGTAAAAGCAGAAGTCCCTCTTTCAGAATTTGGTCTTTTTTATCATCGTAATTCTTTTTGAAGGCTTCTTGTTTTAATGAACACACACACATACACACACACAATGACAAAGAAATATAAACACCTAATCTTTGTTTAAGTAACTAGGTCACGTTTCCGGTTGGAAATAAAATAAGGTGAAGAACACATCTAGAATTGCGTTTGCTTTTATTTGGCACATTTAAAAAAAAAAAAAACACAAAAAAACCCAGCTATTTTGTAAGTGGTCCTTGCGGTTTTGATACAGATGGTATTTGGAAAGGTTTTGATACAGATGGTATTTGGAAAGGTTTTGATACAGATGGTATTTGGAAAGGTTTTGATACAGATGGTATTTGGAAAGGTATTGATACAGATGGTATTTGGAAAGGTTTTGATACAGATGGTATTTGGAAAGGTTTTGATACAGATGGTATTTGGAAAGGTTTTGATACAGATGGTATTTGGAAAGGTTTTGATACAGATGGTATTTAGAAAGGTTTTGATACAGATGGTATTTAGAGAGGTTATGACACAGATGATGCTTAGAGAGGTTATGAAAGTCTGAACTGAACATATCGTTTGAAGGTCAACAGCATTCGCTCTTCATGAGTAAGCTTTTCTCGGCTTCATTGTAATGGCTGGTTAAGGACTGCTTCATTGTAATGGCTGGTTAAGGACTGCTTCATTGTAATGGCTGGTTAAGGACTGCTTCATTGTAATGGCTGGTTAAGGACTGCTTCATTGTCATTGCTGGTTAAGGACTGCTTCATTGTAATGGCTGGTTAAGGACTGCTTCATTGTAATGGCTGGTTAAGGACTGCTTCATTGTAATGGCTGGTTAAGGACTGCTTCATTGTCATGGCTGGTTAAGGACTGCTTCATTGTAATGGCTGGTTAAGGACTGCTTCATTATAATGGCTGGTTAAGGATGATCGTGCATAGACGTAGAATTAAAGTAAAATTGTCATGCATATGATTGTGGGCCAAATGAATAGATGGAGTGACAGTGTCATGCGAATGATTGTGGGCCAAATAAATAAATGGAGTGACAGTGTCATCTCTATGACTGTGATCCACGTCAATTCTTGTAGCTACGGTGTCACGTATGTTATTGTTACTCCCTTTAAGACATAAAAAATATCTAAAAAATAATGTCTAAAATGGGTCACCTATAGATTACATTTATGTATATGATTAGGTCTGATTAACAAGGAGTCGTGAAATATTTGGTTACAACGCGAACCTCCTAAACGGTTATATACTTTTCTAAAGTCTCTACCATTTTTACACTATCGCTCATTTAAAGTTAATGTATCGTTGCTTTTCAGGTAGTTTATTTGGGTTAAAATGTAACTTTTCCACCCAAGGAACACATTCAAACATATGAACCAACGCTAGAAAAGCAATCACTTCAAGAAATAACAACATGACTTGTCCGAGAAATTCAAACAACTGGATTATCCTGAATAACACCGTGAGCCTTACAGTAATTGCAGCTTCAAAACATCTGAAACTCGAATCCTGATAACACAAGAGATTTGTGTAGTTAATGGTTACCTTTGAGGTAAGTTGGTATAAAGGGTGTGTGAAAGGGGATGAATTAACGGGCTACTTACGTTTTGAGCAATGAACGTGTTGGTACCAAACAAAATCTCAAAACCTAAAGGCAAACTGTCCCGGCCGGGCCTTGCTGAAGAGTGAGTGCTGGCGGAGTGGAAGCTCTTCCTTGGGGTTTATCATGCATACCTACCTAGGGCCCGTGACGTCACAGCACGCGCGTTCCATATCGGGGGGTGCTACACGTGCCGTGAGCGGGGGATGTTCGTGCAAACTTTGCTAACTACTCGCCCCCCCCACCCCCCCCCCCCCACCCCCAAAACAAGAGTTTCGGAAAGAAGAAAAAAGAATGTAGCCGACTTCTAAGAAAGAAGAGACCGCTGAACGGTTTTATACATTAAATATGTAGGGCAGTAATTTTTCAAGAGAGGTGCGATGGATAACTAGACTACTATACGAGATTTATACTTGGCATTCACATAACTCAAAGAACTTTTTTTTTATAATCAATTAACTTTGGCTTTAAGCGGACGGAAGCAACACATTTAAGACACTCATTATCAGTATGGGCTTATAATTTTAAGATATTTAAATATATATGTATATCAATGTGTTAGGACTCTTTAAATGCACTATACCTTTCAATTCTTTCCCTTTCCAAAACTTTTCAGTTCAGGGGTCATAAAAGATTGATCTTTTCGTTTGGGTTTCTGGGAGGGTTGGGGGGGGGGCGGGGGATAGGGGGAATAAAAAGGGTGTGTGGGTAACGATAAAGGGGTTAAAGATCACACACGTGCTCTTATCGAGTACTCGCTCCCGTTACCTGCGCGAGCACGGTCTGTACCATTTCCTAATACAGGCAAAGCCCAGGGAACAGCACGCGCGCCGGCCTCGTTCTTTTTTTTTGTTGAAGGTGCTATTTTTAGGTCTGGGGTCTCTACGGCACACCGTCAGCATCACAACGAAAAGTGAGCCGTCTGTGAGATCTCCTTGCAATAAAACAGGTTCCCTTCTCAGACTTGTTCACTGTACAGAGGGTATATTGGATGGTGTATTGGGGGTATATTGAGGGTATATTGGAAGGTATATTGGAGGGTAGATGGGGTTGCTTTTCTTCAGTCGAGACTTGTGGGGGATGAGATCGGGGAGGGAAGGGTATAAAGTCCACAGATTCGTGTTAAATAGATACCCTAAGTCCTAAGTGTTACAAAGACATCTTTGATATTACAAAGATACCATTGTGTTATAAAGGAACCCTTGGTGTTATAAAGATACCCTTGGTGTTGATACCCTTGGTGTTACAAAGATACCATGGTGTTATCAAGAAACCCTTGGTGTTATAAAGATACCCTTGGTGTTATAAAGGAACCCTTGGTGTTATAAAGATACCCTTGGTGTTGATACCCTTGGTGTTACAAAGATACCATGGTGTTATCAAGAAACCCTTGGTGTTATAAAGATACCCTTGGTTTTGATACCCTTGGTGTTACAAAGATACCATGGTGTTGTCAAGAAACCCTTGGTGTTATAAAGATACTCTTGGTGTAATAAAGATACCCTTGGTGTTATAAAGATACCTTTGGTGTTGATACCCTTGTGTTACAAAGATGCCATGGTGTTGTCAAGAAACCCTTGGTGTTATAAAGATACCCTTGGTGTTATAAAGATACCCTTGGTGTTATAAAGATACCCTTGCACCATTCATTGCGTGAACATGGTCTAACAATTGTGTTAGTGTTTAGCATTCCTTTTAGCGATCATTGACGGTTGGAAGGGAAACAAATACTGGTTGTGAAACGTATTCTTTTACTCTAGCAACTCTTACATCAGGGGTCCTCAAACTAAGGCCGCCTGTCAGATCCGCACCCCCCCTCCCCGGGGTTATATCTCCGGGCCGCATAGCGGTACCCAGGTGCCCGGTTAGCGTTGACAATTGTAGCACCAGACGTTGACCATCGAATAAGTCCTCTAAATAGCAGGACCATACATTAAAATACACCAATTTATGTTGGTCAAAATTGTTATTCACTTTTCATATTGTCATTCCCCACGCCTTGTTCTTTCACTACAGATTAAATATGCAAGTTAGAAGATTCAACAGTATTTGAACCGGTTCCTGTTACAAAAGTTTGAGGACCCATGTCTTAGATTAAAACAACAGGCCTGTTGCTAAGTATGCGATGTTGGTTGCAAGAAACAGTGCGTGGTGTGGAAGGAGATAGTTATCGGAGGAAATGTTATCCTATATTTATAGTTCTTTTTAGATGTGCCGGTTATTTGACTGTGTTTGAATACAGCGTAATGTCTTTAGAACGAAATAAATGTTACACCTTACTAGATTGAAAAAACAATTCTAAAAACAATATTCTCTAGACATTCATAGAGTGCCATTAAGAAGATGTTTCATTTTCATTAGGTTATTAGATGATCTGTTTATGTATTCTATTGTTTCATAAGGTTATTTTATTAACTGTTCATGTATTCTATTGTTTAATTAGGCTATTTTATTAACTGTTCATGTATTCTATTGTTTCATTGGGTTATTTGATGAACTGTTGAAGTATTCTATTTTTTTCATTACGCTATTTGATGAACTGTTTATTTATTATATTGTTTAATTACGTTATTTGATGAACTGCTTATGTATTCTATTGTCTCATTCAACACGGCACTAAGCTTTGTATAGACCATTATGATAAATGATAATTCGGAGCAGGAGGTACACAAAATTGGTGTTTTATTTGTGAAACTATTCATCCCTATGAATCGAAAGTGACCTACTTAGCACCAGGGCTCTTTAGTTTTATTTGTTGTATTTTTTGTTGGTCGTAGGACTCAACATTTTTCCACGGATTTTTCAAGTTTCTTTTGACGTTGTTATGTTTGGTCCCAGTTTCATTGAGTCACCCTGTCCAGTGTAAAGGGTGCACCTTGTCCAATGTAGCAGGTCCAACCTGTGTAGTGTAGAACGTCCGCCTTGTCCAGTGTAGCAAGTCTAACCTGTCCAGTGTAGCAGGTCTACTCTGTCCAATGTAGCAGGTCCACTATGTCCAGTTTAGCAGGTAAACTCTATCCAGAGTAGCAGTCCATCATGTCCAGTGTAGCAGTCCTTCCTGTCCAGTGTAGCAGTCATTCCTATCCAGTGTAGCAGTCCTTCCTGTCCAGTGTAGCAGTCTTTCCTGTCTAGTGTAGTAGGTCCACCCTGTCCAGTGCAGTAGGTCCACCCTGTCCAGTGTATTAGGTCCACCCTGTCCAGTGCAGTAGGTCATCCCTGTGCAGTGCAGCAGTCCGTCCTGTCCAGTGTAACAGGTCCGCTCGGTCCAGTGTAGCAGGTCCACCCTGTCCAGTGTAGCAGGTTCACCCTGTCCAGTGTAGCAGGTCCATCCTGTCCAGAATAGCAGGTCCACCCTGTCTAGTGTAGCAGGTCTAGCCTGTGCAGTGTAGCAGGGCCACCCTGTCCAGTGTAGCAGGTCCACCCTGTCCAGTGTAGGAGGTCCACCCTGTCCAGAATAGCAGTCCACACTGGCCAGTGTAGCAGGTCTACCCTGTCCAGTGTAGCAGGACCACCCTGTCCAGTGTAGCAGGTCCACCCCGTCCAGTGTAGCAGGTCGACCCTGTCCATTGTAGCAGGTCCGCCCTGTCCAGAATAGCAGGTCCACCCTGTCTAGTGTAGCAGGTTCACCCTGTCCAGTGTAGCAGGTCCACCTTGTCCAGTGTAGCAGGTCCACCCTGTCCAGTGTAGTAGGTCCACCCTGTACAGTGTAGCAAGTCCTTCTGGTCCAGTTTAGCAGTCCGTCCTGTCCAGTGTAGAAGGTCCGTCCTGTACAGTGTAGCAAGTCCTTCCTGTCCAGTGTAGCAAGTCCGTCCTTTCCAGTGCAGCAGTCCTTCTTGTCCAGTTTAGCAGTGCTTCCTGTCCAGTTTAGAAGTCCGTCCTGTCCAGTATAGCACTTCTTCCTGTCCAGTTTAGCTATCCTTCCTGTCCAGTGTAGCAAGTCCTTTCTGTCCAGTGTCGCAGTCCTTCCTGTCCAATGTAGCAGTCCTTCCTGTCCAGTGTTGTAGGTCCACCCTGTCCAGTGTAGTAGGTCCACTCTGTCCAGTGTTGTAAGTCCACCCTGTCCAGTGTAGTAGGTCATCCCTGTCCAGTGTAGTAGGTCCACCCTGTCCAGTGTAGTAGGTCCGCCCTGTCCAGTGTAGTAGTTCCACCCTGTCCAGTGTAGCAGGTCCACCCTGTCCAGTGTAGCAGGTCCACCCTGTCCAGTATAGTAGGTCTACCCTGTCCAGTGTGGTAGGTCCACGCTGTCCAGTGTAGCAGGTCCCCCCTGTGCAGTATTAGATCCACCCTGTCCAGTGTAGCAGTCCGTCCTGTCCAGTGTAGCAGTCCTTCCTGTCCAGTGCAGCAGTCCGTCCTGTCCAGTGTAGCAGGTCCGCTCTGTCCAGTGTAGCAGGTCCACCCTGTCCAGTGTAGCAGGTCCATCCTGTCCAGTGTAGTAGGTCCACCCTGTCCAGAATAGCAGGTCCACCCTGTCTAGTGTAGCAGGTCTACCCTGTCCAGTGTAGCAGGTCCACCTTGTCCAGTGTAGCAGGTCCACCTTGTTCAGTATAGTAGGTCTACCCTGTCCAGTGAATTAGGTCCACACTGTCCAGTGTAGCAGGTTCACCCTGTGCAGTATTAGATCCACCCTGTCCAGTGGAGCAGTCCGTCTTGTCCAGTGTAGCAGTCCTTCCTGTCCAGTGTAGCAGTCTTTCCTGTCCATTGTAGTAGGTCCACCCTGTCCAGTGCAGTAGGTCCACCCTGTCCAGTGTATTAGGTCCACCCTGTCCAGTGCAGTAGGTCAACCCTGTGCAGTTCAGCAGTCCGTCCTGTCCAGTGTAGCAGGTCCGCTCTGTCCAGTGTAGCAGGTCCACCCTGTCCAGTGTAGCAGGTCCACCCTGTCCAGTGTAGCTGGTCCATCCTGTCCAGTGTAGTAGGTCCATCCTGTCCAGTGTAGTAAGTCCACCCTGTCCAGTGTAGCAGGTCCACCCTGTCCAGTGTAGAAGGTCCACCCTATCCAGTGTAGCAAGTCTTTCCTGTCCAGTGTAGCAAGTCCTTCCTGTCCAGTGTAGCAGGTCCACCCTGTGCAGTATTAGATCCACCCTGTCCAGTGTAGCAGTTCGTCCTGTCTAGTGTAGCAGTCCTTCCTGTCCAGTGTAGCAGTCATTCCTATCCAGTGTAGCAGTCCTTCCTGTCCAGTGTAGGAGTCTTTCCTGTCTAGTGTAGTAGGTCCACCCTGTCCAGTGCAGTAGGTCCACCCTGTCCAGTGCTGTAGGTCATCCCTGTGCAGTGCAGCAGTCCGTCCTGTCCAGTGTAACAGGTCCGCTCGGTCCAGTGTAGCAGGTCCACCCTGTCCAGTGTAGCAGGTCCACCCTGTCCAGTGTAGTAGGTCCATCCTGTCCAGAATAGCAGGTCCACCCTGTCTAGTGTAGCAGGTCTAGCCTGTGCAGTGTAGCAGGGCCACCCTGTCCAGTGTAGCAGGTCCACCCTGTCCAGTGTAGGAGGTGCACCCTGTCCAGAATAGCAGGTCCACCCTGTCTAGTGTAGCAGGTCTACCCTGTCCAGTGTAGCAGGTCCACCCTGTCCAGTGTAGCAGGTCCACCCTGTCCAGTGTAGCAGGTCGATCCTGTCCATTGTAGCAGGTCCGCCCTGTCCAGAATAGCAGGTCCACCCTGTCTAGTGTAGCAGGTTCACCCTGTCCAGTGTAGCAGGTCCACCTTGTCCAGTGTAGCAGGTCCACCCTGTCCAGTGTAGTAGGTCCACCCTGTACAGTGTAGCAAGTCCTTCTGGTCCAGTTTAGCAGTCCGTCCTGTCCAGTGTAGAAGGTCCGTCCTGTACAGTGTAGCAAGTCCTTCCTGTCCAGTGTAGCAAGTCCGTCCTTTCCAGTGCAGCAGTCCTTCTTGTCCAGTTTAGCAGTGCTTCCTGTCCAGTTTAGAAGTCCGTCCTGTCCAGTATAGCACTTCTTCCTGTCCAGTTTAGCTATCCTTCCTGTCCAGTGTAGCAAGTCCTTTCTGTCCAGTGTCGCAGTCCTTCCTGTCCAATGTAGCAGTCCTTCCTGTCCAGTGTTGTAGGTCCACCCTGTCCAGTGTAGTAGGTCCACTCTGTCCAGTGTTGTAAGTCCACCCTGTCCAGTGTAGTAGGTCATCCCTGTCCAGTGTAGTAGGTCCGCCCTGTCCAGTGTAGTAGGTCCGCCCTGTCCAGTGTAGTAGGTCCACCCTGTCCACGGTAGCAGGTCCACCCTGTTCAGTGTAGCAGGTCCACACTGTCCACTGTAGCAGGTCCACCCTGTCCAGTGTGGTAGGTCCACCCTGTCAAGTGTAGCAGGTCAATCCAGTCCACTGTAGCAGGTCCACCCTGTCCAGTGTAGCAGGTCCACCCTGTCCAGTGTAGCAGGTCCACCCTGTCCAGTGTAGTAGTATCAGACTGTCCAGTGTAGTATTTTCATCCTTTCGAGTGTAGCAGGTCCACCCTGTCCAGTATTAGTTCCACCCTGTCCAGTGTAGCAGTCCGTCCTGTACAAAATGGCAGTCCTTCCTGTTCAGTGTAATAGGTACTCCATGTCCAGTGTAGTAGGTCCACCCTGTCCTGTGTAGTAGGTCTACACTGTCCAGTGTAGCAGGCCCACCCTGTCCAGTGTAGTAGGTCCACCCTGTCCAGTGTAGTAGGTCCACCCTGTCCAGTGTAGCAGGTCCAACCTGTCCAGTGTAGCAGGTCCACCCTGTCCAGTATAGTAGGTCTACCCTGTCCAGTGTGGTAGGTCCACACTGTCCAGTGTAGCAGGTCCACCCTGTGCAGTATTAGATCCACCCTGTCCAGTGTAGCAGTCCGTCCTGTCCAGTGTAGCAGTCCTTCCTGTCCAGTGCAGCAGTCCGTCCTGTCCAGTGTAGCAGGTCCGCTCTGTCCAGTGTAGCAGGTCCACCCTGTCCAGTGTAGCAGGTCCACCTTGTCCAGTGTAGCAGGTCCACCCTGTCCAGTGTAGCAGGTCCACCCTGTCCAGTGTAGCAGGTCCACCCTGTCCAGTGTAGCAGGTCCACCCTGTCCAGTGTAGCAGGTCCACCCTGTCCAGTGTAGCAGGTCCACCCTGTCCAGTGTAGCAGGTCCACCCTGTCCAGTGTAGCAGGTCCACCCTGTCCAGTGTAGCAGGTCCACCCTGTCCAGTGTAGCAGGTCCACCCTGTCCAGTGTAGCAGGTCCACCCTGTCCAGTGTAGCAGGTCCACCCTGTCCAGTGTAGCAGGTCCACCCTGTCCAGTGTAGCAGGTCCACCCTGTCCAGTGTAGCAGGTCCACCCTGTCCAGTGTAGCAGGTCCACCCTGTCCAGTGTAGCAGGTCCACCCTGTCCAGTGTAGCAGGTCCACCCTGTCCAGTGTAGCAGGTCCACCCTGTCCAGTGTAGCAGGTCCACCCTGTCCAGTGTAGCAGGTCCACCCTGTCCAGTGTAGCAGGTCCACCCTGTCCAGTGTAGCAGGTCCACCCTGTCCAGTGTAGCAGGTCCACCCTGTCCAGTGTAGCAGGTCCACCCTGTCCAGTGTAGCAGGTCCACCCTGTCCAGTGTAGCAGGTCGATCCTGTCCATTGTAGCAGGTCCGCCCTGTCCAGAATAGCAGGTCCACCCTGTCTAGTGTAGCAGGTTCACCCTGTCCAGTGTAGCAGGTCCACCTTGTCCAGTGTAGCAGGTCCACCCTGTCCAGTGTAGTAGGTCAACCCTGTCCAGTGTAGCAGGTCCACCCTGTCCAGTGTAGGAGGTCCATCCGGTGCAGTATTAGATCCACCCTGTCCAGTGTAGCAGTCCGTCCTGTCTAGTATAGCAGTCCTTCCTGTCCAGTGTAGCAGTCCTTCCTGTCCAGTGTAGTAGGTCCACCCTGTCCAGTGTATTAGGTCCACCCTGTCCAGTGCAGTAGGTCAACCCTGTGCAGTGCAGCAGTCCGTCCTGTCCAGTGTAGCAGGTCCGCCCTGTCCAATGTAGCAGGTCCGCCATGTCTAGTGTATCAGGTCCGCCCTGTCCAGTTTAGCAGTTCCTCCTGTCCTGCGCAGTAGGTCCACCTTGTCCAGTGTAGCAGGTCCACCCTGTCCTGTGTAGCAGGTCCACCCTGTCCAGTGTAGCAGGTCCACCCTGTCCAGTGTAGCGGGTCCACCCTGTCCAGTGTAGCAGGTCCACCCTGTCCAGTGTAGCAGGTCCACCCTTTCCAGTGTAGCAGGTCCACCCTGTCCAGTGTAGCAGTACCGCCCTGTCCAGTGTAGCAGGTCCGCCCGGTCCAGTGTAGCAGTTGGGAAAAAGGTTATAACGTGCATGCGAGCTGCTTCGTAAGAAGAAAAGAAAAAAAAAAGGGGGGGGGGTACTACCCTTAGCTACGCCAATGCATTTAAATGGTAAATAATTTCTATATTTTAAAAAAAAATTTTGAAAATTAAAAAAAAAAAAAAAAAAAAAATTCGTCTCAAATATGTGTCATGTTATAAAAGAACAACAGAATATTAACAGGCAGAACGACTTAACACGACTATATCGACTCGTGTTGATATTACTGGATCTGATCTTAAGACACAAAAGTAAAGCCAAGTTCACTATTAGCATATACGATGCTTAAGGTTTTCATAGTCGATGTCAAATGACAAACTGTATAAAATACAAATCAAGAAAACGACAAATGTTTGTGTAGTTTCTGCTTTTGAACGTTTTCTTCCATGGTTTTAAACTTAGACTTAGTACTAAGCCGAAACATGAAGCACCTGTGAGATTTTAAAACAATATGCATGCGACTAAAAGAACACATTGTTTCTTCAATGGCGAAAGGAAAGGTGAATTAAAAAGGAATTAAAGTCACCAGTAACAGGAATGGTATGATTGTTACAACTTCTGGGTATAATTTTTACAACTTCTGGGCATGATTTTACAATTTCTGGGTATGATTGTTACAACTTCTGGGTATGAGTTGATTGCGATTATTTTGAAAGTTTACAAGTTTATTTAGAGTTTGTTTTAAATAATAATCACCACAGTAATTTATAAAGTTTCCATCAAAGTCTTCATCATTAACTAACTTTCTTTCAAGGCTTTTATCAGTAAGAAACTTTCCACAAAGGCCTTTATCAGTTAGAAATGTTCAATCAACACCTTCATCAGTGAGAAACTTTCCACAAGGCCTTCATCAGTAAGAAATGTTCAATCAAAGCCTTCATCAGTGAGAAACTTTCCACCAAGGCCTTCATCAGTAAGAAACTTTCCACAAAGGCCTTCATGAGTAAGAAATGTTCAATCAAAGCCTTCATCAGTGAGAAACTTTCCACCAAGGCCTTCATCAGTAAGAAACTTTCCGCCAAGGCCTTCATCAGTAAGAAACTTTCCACCAAGGCCTTCATCAGTAAGAAACTTTCCGCCAAGGCCTTCATCAGTAAGAAATGTTCAATCAAAGCCTTCATAAATGAGATACTTTCCATCAAGGCCTTCATCAGTAAGATACTTTCAATCAAAGCCTTCATCAGTAAGAAACTTTCCACCAAGGCCTTCATCAGTAAGAAACTTTCCACAAAGGCCTTCATCAGTAAGAAATGTAAAATCAAAGCCTTCATCATTGAGATACTTTCCATCAAGGCCTTCATCAGTAAGATATTTTCAATCAAAGCCTTCATCAGTGAGTAACAGCCATTCCGTAGAAACTCGGTCATTCTGAAGAAACGTCATTCTAATGGTATTGTAGGATGGTCACAGCACGTAGCCAAGTGATTGTGGGTATGGAGGAGATGGTCACAACACGTAGCCAAGTGATTGTGGGTATGGAGGGGATGGTCACAACACGTAGCCGAGAGATTGTGGGTATGAAGGGGATGGTCACAACACGTAGCCAAGAGATTGTGGGTAGGAAGGGGATGTTCACAACAAGAAGCCAAGTGATTGTAGGTAGGAAGGGGATGGTCACAACACGTAGCCAAGTGATTGTAGGTAGGAAGGGGATGGTCACAACACGTAGCCAAGTGATTGTAGGTAGGAAGGGGATGGTCACAACACGTAGCCAAGTGATTGTGGGTATGAAGGGGATGGTCACAACACGTAGCCAAGAGATTGTAGGTAGGAAGGGGATGGTCACACCACGTAGCCAAGTGATTGTAGGTATGAAGGGGATGGTCACAACACGTAGCCAAGTGATTGTGGGTATGAAGGGGATGGTCACAACACGTAGCCAAGTGATTGTGGGTATGAAGGGGATGTTCACAACACGAAGACAAGTTATTGTAGGTAGGAAGACGATGGTCACAACACGTAGCAAAGTGATTGTAGGTAGGAAGGGGATGTTGACAACACGTAGCCAAGTGATTGTAGGTAGGAAGACGATGGTCACAAAACGTAGCCAAGAGATTGTAGCTAGGAAGGGGATGGTCACAACACGTAGCCAAGTGATTGTGGGTAGGAAGGGGATGGTCACAACACGTAGCCGAGTGATTGTGGGTATGAAGTGATGTTCACAACACGAAGACAAGTGATTGTAGGTAGGAAGACGATGGTCACAACACGTAGCCAAGTGATTGTGGGTATGAAGGGGATGGTGACAACACGTAGCCAAGTGATTGTAGGTATGGAGGGGATGGTCACAAAACGTAGCCAAGTGATTGTAGGTAGGAAGGGGATGGTCACAACACGTAGCCAAGTGATTGTAGGTAGGAAGGGGATGTTCACAACACGTAGCCAAGTGATTGTAGGTATGGAGGGGATATGGTCACAACACGTAGCCGAGTGATTGTGGGTATGGAGGGGATGGTCTTAACATGTACATAGGTGATAGTATGTATGGAGGGGATGGTCGCAATATGTAGCTAGTTATTGTAAGTATCGAGGGGATGGTAACAATATGTAGCTAGGTGATTGATGGTATGGAGGGGATGTTCACAACATGTAGCTAGGTGATTGATGGTATGGAGGGGATGGTCACAACATGTAGCTAGGTGATTGATGGTATGGAGGGGATGGTCACATTAGGCGTCCCGAATAACGTCCATTGATCAGAGTGGGAATCGAACACTCTTGTGGAAGTTCGGGTTCGGGATGGAGATGTTCGGGTTTGGTAGGGAGATGTTCGAGTTCAGGAGGGAGATGTTTGGGTTCAGTAGGGAGATGTTCGGGTTTGGTATGGAGATGTTCGGGTTCAGGAGGGAGATGTTCGGGTTCAGGAGGGAGATGTTCGGGTTCAGGAGGGAGATGTTCGGGTTCGGTAGGGAGATGTTCGTGTTCGGTAGGGAGATGTTCGGGTTCGGTAGGGAGATGTTCGGGTTCAGGAGGGAGATGTTCGGGTTCTGCAGGGAGATGTTCGGGTTCGGTAGGGTGATATTCGGGTTCGGTAGGGAGATGTTTGGTTTCGGTAGGGAGATGTTCGGGTTCAGGAGGGACATGTTCGGGTTCGGTAGGGAGATGTTCGGGTTCGGTAGGGAGATGTTCGGGTTCGGGAGAGTGATGTTCAGGTTCGGTAGGGAGATGTTTGGTTTGGGTATATTTCGGCAACAGTTAAATTTCGGCTTCATTCCGGTAAAAACTTAAGTTCGATATCAGATCGGTAACCACTGAAGTTCGGCACGTCAGAAATTATCGCAATTATAAATCATTATTATTTTTTTTTTAAAGCAATGAAAACTTATAAGACATTTTTATAAACAAGGGCGTTTAAATAGAAATTCAGTAAAACGGAAGAAAATACAATACTATTTAGCTATCACAGCACGCCGGCTTTTCTATATAACTCTAATTACACGCGTGGTTAGTTGAAATTGAATAAAGCTTAGCTGGAAAGGAGTCGACGGGTAGAGGTGGGTAATGGGGGTGGGGGGTAGAGGCCGACCGAAAGTGTTTTTCTGAATTCGGCCGAAGCCGAAAATAGGCCGAAAGTTTAAAATGACTTTCGGCCGAAACCGAAAAAAGGCCGAAAGTTTAAAAATGACTTTCGGCCGAAACCGAAAAAAGACCGAAAGTTAAAAATGAATTTCGGCCGAAACCGAAGCCGAAACCGAAAATGAAATATTAAGATATTTTGAAATTCGTTCCCGCATACATTCTGCTTACATCGAAAATGATGTGGGAAAATATAAATATTTACATTCTTTTTATAAAAATGAGATAATC
>CAXITT010000263.1:274881-285009 GCA_964033795.1 Lymnaea stagnalis
GGATGGCCGAAAGTCTAAGTCAATTTCGGCCGAAACCGAAGAAAAACCGAAAGTTAACTTTTCTCTTTCGGCCGAAACCGAAATTAAGCCGAAAGTTAACTTTCCAGTTTCGGCCGAAACCGAAACTTGGCCGAAAGTGATAAAATGGCCACTTTCGGCGCCGAAACCGAAGCCGAAGCCGAAATTCGGTCGGCCTCTAGTGGGGGGTGTTAATTTCATTTGTCAAAAGAGATCACTATGTGGTTACAACAAGTCGTTTTAGAATTGGGTTTCTAGTTTTATTTAAAATTTAAACATTACTGACATAAATAGTGATGTGCTGCATTTGTGATATGCTTTAGCTTCTGAAGAGTGTGTGATAGGTTCGTCCTGTTCGGTTCGTGCTGTTCGGTTTGTGCTGTTCGGTTCGTGCTGTTGGGTTCGTATTGAGTGACGTTAAAGTTCGGCTTCCGTTCCCACTTCTAGCCCGTATCCATGTATGGGCAAGAGGCTAACGTAAGATACAGCACCAAAGTAAGATACAGTATCAAATTAAAATGCAGTACCAAAGTAAGATACAGTACCAAAGTTAGATACAGTACCAAAGTAAGATACAGTACCAAAGTAAGATACAGTACCAAAGTAAGATACAGTACAAAAGTAAGACACAGTACAATAGTAAAATAAGTATCAAAGTAAGACACAGTATCAAAGTATGATACTGTGCCAAATCTAAGATACAGTGCCAAGGTAAGATACAGTACCAAAGTAAGATACAGAACTAAAGATAGATACATTACAAACCTGAGACACAGAACCAAAGTGAGATACAGTACCAAAATAATATACAGTACCAATTTAGATACAGTACAAATCTAAGATACAGTACCAAAATAATATACAGTACCAATTTAGATACAGTACAAATCTAAGATACAGTACCAAAATAATATACAGTACCAATTTAGATACAGTATCAAAATAATATACAGTACCAATTTAGATACAGTACAAATCTAAGATACAGTATCAAAATAATATACAGTACCAATTTAGATACAGTACAAATCTAAGATACAGTACCAAAATAATATACAGTACCAATTTAGATACAGTACAAATCTAAGATACAGTACCAAAATAATATACAGTACCAATTTAGATACAGTACAAATCTAAGATACAGTACCAAAATAATATACAGTACCAATTTAGATACAGTACAAATCTAAGATACAGTACCAAAATAATATACAGTACACATTTAGATACAGTACCAAAGTAAGATACAGTACTAGAGTATTTTTAGTAACAAACACCTTCACACGCAGATAACATATTATTATATTTAAGGTGATGTCTCTGAGAAGTCTGAGATCCTCTTATTTCCCTGACTCTACTACGAGCTATGACCTTTTGATATTCGCAGTGACCTTGTGTATCATCTCCCCATCGCTTCCCCCCTAAGGGCGGGGAAGTACTAACCCCCTTAATCCCATTTCCAATCGGGAGGTGAAATCTCTTCACTGTGGATACCTGACGGTTACACCAGGCAGATGTACTTCGGTCGACATCCCAATACTAGGTTGAGGTAGTCAGCCATATTGGCCATATCTCAACAACGCATTACAGGTGAGGGGAAAAGTAACAGCAGAAGCAGGGCTCATACTACAACCAATGCTCATTAGGTTACCGAAAATATGTCTGGTTGTGTTAACTAAACCAAGGCACATAAGGTTAGACAGGATTAACACATATTGTTAACTAAACCAAGGCACATAAGGTTAGACAGGTTTAACACATATTGTTAACTAAACCAAAGCCCATTAGGTTAGACAGGTTTAACACATAATGTTCACTAAACCAAGGCCCATTAGGTAAGTTAGGTTTAACACATAATGTTAACTAAACCAAGGCCATTAGGTTAGATAGGTTTAACCCATAATGTTAACTAAACAAAGGCCCATTAGGTTAGACAGGTTTAACACATAATGTTAACTAAACCAAGGCCCATTAGGTTAGACAGGTTTAACACATATTGTTCACTAAACCCAAGCCCATTAGGTAAGTTAGGTTTAACACATAATGTTAACTAAACCAAGGCCCATTAGGTTAGACAGGTTTAACACATATTGCTCACTAAACCCAAGCCCATTAGGTAAGTTAGGTTTAACACATAATGTTAACTAAACCAAGGCCCATTAGGTTAGACAGGTTTAACACATATTGTTCACTAAACCCAAGCCCATTAGGTAAGTTAGGTTTAACACATAATGTTAACTAAACCAAGGCCCATTAGGTTAGACAGGTTTAACACATATTGCTCACTAAACCCAAGCCCATTAGGTAAGTTAGGTTTAACACATAATGTTAACTAAACCAAGGCCCATTAGGTTAGACAGGTTTAACACATATTGTTAACTAAACCAAGGCCCATTAGGTAAGTTAGGTTTAACCCATAATGTTAACTAAACCAAGGCCCTTTAGTAAGTTAGGTTTAACCCATAATGTTAACTAAATCAAGGCACATTAGGTTAGACAGGTTTAACACATATTGTTAACTAAACCAAGGCCCATTAGCTTAGACAAGTTTAATACATCATGTTAACTAAACCAAGGCCCATTAGGTTAGACATGTTTAACACATATTGTTAACTAAACCAAGGCCCATTAGGTTAGACAGGTTTAACACATATTGTTAAGTAAACCAAGGCCCATTAGGTTAGATAGGTTTAACACACATTGTTAACTAAACCATGGCCCATTACGTTAGAAAGGTTCAACCCATAATGTTAACTATACCAGTGCTCATTTATTAAAAAAACCAAGGCACAGCATGTTAAGGAAATCAAGGCGCAAGATGTTTACTAAACCAAGGGACGTCATGTTAACTAAACCAAGGGACGTCATGTTTACTAAACCAATGAGCATCATGTTAACTAAACCAAGCGACGTCATGTTAACTAAACCAAGGGACGTCATGTTAACTAAACCAAGGGACGTCATGTTACCTAAACCAAGATGCATCATATTAGCTAAACTTAGGGACGTCATGTTAACTAAACCAAGGGACGTCATGTTATCTAAACCAAGGTGCATCATATTAACTAAACCAAGGGACGTCATGTTAACTGAGCCAAGGGATGTCATGTTATCTAAACCAAGGTGCATCATATTAACTAAACCAAGGGACGTCATGTTAACTAAACCAAGGGACGTCATGTTATCTAAACCAAGGTGCATCATATTAACTAAACCAAGGGACGTTATGTTAACTAAACAAAGGGACGTCATGTTAACTAAACCAAGGGACGTCATGTTAACTAAACCAAGGGACGTCATGTTATCTAAACCAAGGTGCATCATATTAACTAAACCAAGGGACGTCATGTTAACTAAACCAAGGGACGTCATATTAACTAAACCAAGGGACGTCATGTTATCTATACCAAGGTGCATCATATTAACTAAACCAAGGGACGTCATGTTAACTAAACCAAGGGACGTCATGTTAATTAAACCAAGGGACGTCATGTTATCAAAACCAAGGTGCATCATATTAACTAAACCAAGGGACGTCATGTTAACTAAACCAATTGACGTCATGTTAACTAAACCAAGGGACGTCATGTTAACTAAACCAAGGGACGTCATGTTAACTAAACCAAGGGACGTCATGTTTACTAAACCAATGAGCATCATGTTAACTAAACCAAGCGACGTCATGTTAACTAAACCAAGGGACGTCATGTTAACTAAACCAAGGGACGTCATGTTACCTAAACCAAGATGCATCATATTAGCTAAACTTAGGGACGTCATGTTAACTAAACCAAGGGACGTCATGTTATCTAAACCAAGGTGCATCATATTAACTAAACCAAGGGACGTCATGTTAACTAAACCAAGGGACGTCATGTTAACTGAACCAAGGGATGTCATGTTATCTAAACCAAGGTGCATCATATTAACTAAACCAAGGGACGTCATGTTAACTAAACCAAGGGACGTCATGTTAACTAAAACAGGGACGTCATGTTAACTAAACCAATGAGCATCATGTTAACTAAACCAAGCGACGTCATGTTAACTAAACCAGGGACGTCATGTTAACTAAACCAATGAGCATCATATTAACTTAACCAAGGGACGTCATGTAAACTAAACCAGGAACGTCATGTTAACTAAACCAAGGAGCATCATGTTAACTAAACCAAGGGACGTCATGTTAACTAAACCAGGGACGTCATGTTAACTAAACCAAGGGACGTGATGTTAACTAAACCAGGGACGTCATGTTAACTAAACCAATGAGCATCATATTAACTAAACCAAGGGACGTCATGTTAACTAAACCAGGGACGTCATGTTAACTAAACCAATGAGCATCATATTAACAAAACCAGGGACGTCATGTTAACTAAACCAATGAGCATCATGTTAACTAAACCAAGGGACGTCATGTTAACTAAACCAGGGACGTCATGTTAACTAAACCAATGAGCATCATATTAACTAAACCAAGGGATGTCATGTTAACTAAACCAGGTACGTCATGTTAACTAAACCAATGAGCATCATATTAACTAAACCAAGGGACGTCATGTTAACTAAACCAGGGAAGTCATGTTAACTAAACCAATGAGCATCATGTTAACTAAACCAAGCGACGTCATGTTAACTAAACCAAGGGACGTCATGTTAACTAAACCAAGGGACGTCAAGTTAACTAAATCAAGAGACGTCATGTTAACTAAACTAAGGGACGTCATGTTAACCAAACTACAGGACGTCATGTTAAATATAAACCAAGGGAGTCATGTTAATTAAACTAAGGGACGTCATGTTAACTTAAACAAGGGACGTCATGTTAGCTAAACTAAGGGACGTCATGTTAACTAAACCAAAGAGCATCCTTTTAACTAAACTAAGGGACGTCATGTTAACTAAACCAAGGGACGTCATTTTAACTAAACCAAGGGACGTCATGTTAACTAAACCAAAGAGCATCATTTTAACTAAACCAAGGGACGTCATGTTAACTAAACCAAGGGACGTCATTTTAACTAAACCAAGGGACGTCATGTTAACTAAACCAAAGAGCATCATTTTAACTACACTAAGGCACATAATATTTAACAGATGACACGTGGAAAATATGTAAACAATGATGGAGTCTGCCTTTATATTATGGGCTCTGTCTTTAAAGTCATTTATAATGGTAGGGATGTGCCTGGTGTAGTCAACAACAACAAAAAAGAGTTATCTTCTCTTTTCTATAATGTGTTCCAACCAATGAGGATAAGTGAAAATTGTATGTAGAGAACCAATAGCCATGAAGAACCACTAGCCATGTACAACCACGAGCCATGTAGAGAACCAATAGCCATGTAGAGAACCAATAGCCATGTAGAACCACTAGCAATGTAGAACCACTAGCGATGTAGAGAACCAATAGCCATGTAGAGTACCACTAGCCGAGTAGAGAACCACTAGCCATGTAGAGAACCACTAGCAATGTAGAGTACCACTAGCCGAGTAGAGAACCACTAGCCACGTAGAGAATCACTAGCCATGTAGAACAAACTAGCCATGCAGCGATGTATAGAACCACTGGCGATGTAGAGAACCACTAGCCATGTAGAGAACCACTAGCCATGTAGAGTACTACTAGACATGGAGAGTACCACTAGCCATGTAGAACCACTAGCCATGTAGCCATGTAGAGAACCACTAGCCATGTAGAGAACCACTAGCCATGTAGAGAACCACTAGCCATGTAGAGCACCACTAGATATGTAGAGAACCACTAGCCATGTAGAGAACCACTAGCCACGTAGAGAACCACTAGCCATGTATAGAACCACTAGCCATGTAGAGTACCACTAGACATGTTGAGTACCAATAGCCGAGTAGAGAACCACTAGCCATGTTGAGAACCACTAGCAATGTAGAACCACTAGCCATGTAGCGATGTAGAGAACCACTAGCCATGTAGAAAACCACTAGCCATGTAGAGAACCACTAGCCATGTAGAGAACCACTAGCCATGTAGAGAACCACTAGCCATGTAGAGTACCACTAGCCATGTAGAGAACCACTAGACATGTAGAGTACCACTAGCCATGTAGAGAACCACTAGCCATGTAGAGAACCACTAGCCATGTAGAGAACCACTAGCCATGTAGACTAGCGATCACGGTGGCATTAAAGCTAAAGGCTTTGAAAACTCTACTAGCTTAATAACATAATCCTAACCAAGTGGTTCTAAACCTTTTTTTAGTGCTGTGACCTCTTTATAATATGTGTCAAGTTGTAGCGACCAACAACCAGAATTATATCTTGAAATTAAGAACACGTTTTGAGAAGGGGAGAGGCAGAGTTTTATTTTTTGTAGAAGGGGGCTGTGTAAGTCAGTCCGTAGAAATTTGTTGATTAATTCTCAGGCATGGTTAGAGTTTTGGGTGGAAGCTGCCAACTGTTAAGTTTAGGCTACACATACACGCGCGCGCACGTGCGCACCCACGCACGCACGCACACACACACACACACAAAAGTAATTAAAAACTGAAAGAAAGAGATAACGAAATAAACAAATTATCATAAAAAATGTATTAATTTTTTTTAAATGACAAGAAACTGTCAAAAAGATTATCTGAAATAAGCTGCTGATTCTACCGAATGGATTAAAGTTCTAATAACAAAGGGAAAGTATTCTGATCAGTGTAATGTAGTCAGAGTGTAACAATAAGAAAATATTCTGATCACTTTAATATAGTCAGAGTGTAACAATAAGAAAATATTCTGATCACTTTAATATAGTCAGAGTGTAACAATAAGAAAATATTCTGATCACTATAATATAGTCAGAGTGTAAGAATAAGAAAATATTCTGATCACTATATACAATATTTAATTTTTAAAATGAAAATTTCAATAATGAACAATGAACTTTTTATACATCCCACCCCCCTTTTAAAAATGTGTCAAATTCTTCCATCTTGTCGGGTCACCCCCGAGATGTCGTGGCCCACATGTTGAGAAACACTGCCCTAACCTTTGAACAAGACAAAAACCGAACATGAAAGGGTAGCTGCGCCATAAGCACTAGTGCCGCTTGTCAGTGGTTGGTCGTTGGTAGCCGTTTTCAGTGTCTGATACCAAAGTGCGCATATAACCACACACTCTCACATCCCCCCCCCCCCACCCCCCCCCCCCCCAAAAAAAAAATAAATAATCAATTAATTGTTACTAGAAAGTGCTATGTTCATAGTTATTATTTATTTAAGTCAGGTCAAATATAAACAATTTCTTTCTTTTTTTAATTGTATAAATACCTTTTCCTTTCTTCGGGCTGAACACCTTGTAGAAAATGAGAGGATAACTTTTTTATTTCACACGTTGAATCTGCACCATGCTGTATGCCGGGTCAGAGTAAGAGCCGGATGTGCTAATACCCGATATTCCCGGGTATCCGGGTCAGTACCCGACTCAGCCATATTGATTGGAACCTTCAAAAACATGCACTCAGTAAAAAGTAGATGTTGAAAGGGAGATAATGTTTATAAAATCACAGGTTGCGTTTCAGTGGTGGTTATATCCCTTATAAATTCAAGAAAAGTCAAATAGATGGGGGGTTTTTTCTGGTTTTTTTCTAATCATATTGAAATTAACTTAGATGAAGCAAGCCATTGCTCACATTTTATTTGCGTAAAATTTTAAGTATTTCTGTAGCGCATAAATCAGCCACCGTCTACCACAAAGCCTCATTTCCTTAATGACAGCATTGACTTTCGCGTGATCATTTGATTTTATAACAGCCGTGGATGCACGCTGGGCAACACATCATGTCTATAATATCTGTGTCTTTTGGTTCATACTTCCCCTCCATAACTATGGCGCTACAGCCCATGTAGTCCTTTGTCCTGCCTCACCACTTCCTTCCGCTCAGTCCTAACTTATGCTTTTCCTTTCCTTGATTGGATTCCCAGCTACTAAAGATCGTTTTCCGAATCGTCCACCTAAGCCTAGGTCTGCCTTTAATCCGTTTTTATCCGTGGCTTTGGCGGTTCACCCTATTTACTCCTCTTTCATTTGGCTTTCTTTCTAAGTCTCTCGCCTAGAGCAGTCTGCCTTTTCTTTTAATTTCTGCTACTAGCATAGCTAGGGTTGTTGTCACCCAGTGCGGTACATTCATGGTGTCATCCCCCCCCCCCCGACTTCCACGATGGGTTTCTTCATGTTAAGATAAGTTCACAGCATAACTACTGACAAGAACAAAAACACATTCATTGAAGGTCAGGAGTTAAATGTATTTAAGTACTGTAACAACATTAGTTATATTTCATATTACATTGGTTTTTGTTACGCACTGGCTTCTAATATGAGAAATTAATCTCCTATTTTAATTTTAATTGGCTCGTTGTAAATAGTACATAACAAAGGACGATACCATAGAGTCAACAATATTAAAGATACGTCTCTCAAAACAGTTTCTAGTTACAATTAATAAGATTTAATAAGTATTAATGTAATTACAAAAGAAAAGAAATAGTATTACAAATCATCAACTTACAGTATGGGAGATCTTGTACCGGTACACAGTTAACACAGCTAGGATAATGTGCCAATGAATAATGATGAAATGCGAAATAAACACATGTATAAGAACACAAAGAATAATACATGTCTCGTGAAGTTAATAAAACCTATCTGAATCTCTGTCTGAATCTCCGTATCTGTCAATCCCTTATATAGGTGGTTCTACCGACGCGTAAGCCCTGCCTCCCATAAACTACTCAGCATTTGTTTACATTTCTAGAACAATCGCAAGCATTCTACAACATACTAGGAGGCAGTCTTACAAGGTTTAATTGGAAAGGCGGTAGTCAACAAGATACATCAAACGAATAGGTCACACCCACAACAACCGCTAACGTCAGCTAGGGATCTAATTTGGGTCAAGCAAAATTCAAGCACGGGGAAATCGTGTAAAATGTTATACATAACAGTTTTACTTTATTTAAAATTCTAATTTGGCCTTTAAAGCTGTAAACCTGTCAATCACTTGATCAAAATAAATATCTTTCGCCGTATCACTTTCAACTGATAATGGAGCAAGACCAGAAAGCCGTGGCTGTCCCATTGTGGATCGTAAATAGTTCTTGATAAGCCTTAGTTTTGAAAAGCTCCTCTCACATGAATCCACAGACACACAGATCGAAAGAAACAATCGAAGGCTTAGCGAGAGCATTGGAAGAGATGCTAGGAAGTCCCATTCAGCTATGAATTTCAAAACATCAAATACTGACCAGTCGATGATTTGTGAAATTAACTATCAGATGCCCTTTGGTGTCTACTAAGCTTTGGTATTTCTTTTAAAAGTTCATTTTCTGATAACTCATCATACAAAGAGGTTAATTTTGGAACGGACATCAATAACTCTTCTTCACCTGCTGGTAGTAGACTCTTGGGTTGAACAGCCCAAAAAATATCTGCAACATCTTTGATGGATGATGATCTGATCTGGGGTCTAGAATGAAAGCGATTAATCCACTATATCATGTCCCTAATTTTTTTTTCTCGCAGCGTGTCCAGCATCTAGTACTTTGTTCTCCTGCCAAGTGACAGCGCTTCTCGTGCGGAAACAATCTTAAGGCGTCTAGGTGGATCACCACTTTGGCAACAGTAAAGCCTTTAGTCTGCAGATACTGCTGTGTAAGATTAACTTCCTCAAATTGATCACCCCCAAATGTAAAAGTTCCCGATAAACGTGGACTCACAGACAGCATATAAAATACCTTGTGCTGTATGACACTCGTGCTCAAATGTTAAGGGGCGCTGAGACCCCTTTGGGGGGGGTCGAACGACCCTTACACAGGGGTCGCCTAAGAGCATCGGGAATCACAATGACATATCTATGATGTAACAACGAAAATGGATTTTATGGTTTGGGGGTAACCACAACATTGGGTTACTATATTAAAGTGTCACGACAATAGGAAGGTTGAGAACCATTGCACTACAAGGTTCTTTCCACGACTGCTGACAAATCTGCATGTACGCCAAAGGCAGTCTAGACCAGGGACGTGCTGGCACATGGAAACCCGTGACGAACGGTGTAGTAAGAAAGTCCCGCAGCCCCCCCCC
>CAXITT010000263.1:285024-299179 GCA_964033795.1 Lymnaea stagnalis
CCCCCCCCCCCCCGCACACCGAAGATTGGAATAACTTGATTAAATAAATTTGATTAACACAAAAAGGCCCATGACGAATGCTCGTCGTGTCGTCGTGGGCCAGCACGTCCCTGGTCTAGACAATACGTCATAATTACAACAAATATACGTCAACAATTTAAAGGCCATAAAAAGCGTTCACTAAGTACAGTGGAACCTCTCATAACGAGTAATTTGCATAACGAGCCAAAAGAATGTGAAGATGTTGCTCCCTTAACGAGCGACATTTCCAATAACGAGTTTCGCAGAAAGGGAAAATCCCTTTTTCCCTCACTTCTGCTTGGAAAAAAACCTTGGCCAGAGAGTCTTGTTGAATGTGATTGTGAAACAGTACTTGTGGCGTCTACAGTTAACGAGATTGTGTCATTGGCCAATATCATGGGACTTGAGGTGGACAACAACGATATTGAAGAGCTTGTGAAAGAGCACATAAGAGTTGACCACCGAAGAGCTTATGTAGTTGCATCGTGTTTCACAGCAAGAAATTATGGAGGCGAGCTCATTAATGGAGGAGGAAGTAGCAGAGTAACAATCTTCTAGCGCAATAAGAGAAAAGCTGAAAGCATGGGAAACTGTTGCATCGTACATTGATAAGCATCGCCCTAATAAGTAGGTGGCTATTCGTGCTACAAATTTATTCAATGATAATGCTGTGACACATTTTTGTCAAATTTTGAAGCGTAGGCAAAAACAAATGTCTTTAGACAGTTTACTAGTTAAAAAGGATTAATTAGTTGTCATAAATTCATATTTTTATTTACGTTTTTTGTTTCAAATCTAAATTGTATTCCAAGTTGTTACACTCCTTAACAATTCATAAGTAATTTTATTTGAATAAATGTTCATAAAAATTTTTGAAAAATTGGTATTTTTTCAACATGGATCGCATTATCGTATTTTACATTGATTTGTATGGGAAAAATTGTTTCGTTTAACGAGTGTTTCGCTTAACGAGTAATAGTCTGGAACGAATTAAACTCGTTATGAGAGGTTCCACTTGTATTTACTCTCTCAAAACCCACTGCTCACAAAGAAACGATTACCGGAAATTTGATCGAAAGAAATTTTGTCGACGGAAAATTGATAGACGGAAATTTGATCGAACGGTAATTTGGTCGAATCTTTTTTTTTTTTTTAGTTCACACGTTAAAATTTTCGTCGAATTTCTTTTTGAACGCACTATACTATATAGTAACACAAGATAATGCAATGTAAACAAAATTTGAAGCATAATTTTAACGTGTGAACTGAAGAAAAAAACAACATTCTGCCAAAGTTCCGTCCGTCAATTTTCCGTCGACGAAATTTCTTTCGATCAAATTTCCGGATACGCAATAAAACACAATATCCGGTTTGCAACAATTATTAGTGAATTTATACAGTCGACTCAGTCCTTTCACTGTTTTTTTTTTTTTAATACAGCAGCACCATAATTAATTTCAGGGCGTGGTTAAAATCAGGAACGACCTTTATTAGGAACAATACGGTAATAAATTAAGAAGTTTGAAGTTCGCATCATCTCAGTCCAGTCACTGGCTTACTGCATGTACAGTAGGCATCTGAAATGTACCAACAGTGTATGACAGGGGTCGGAATTGTTTTCCTCTGTTTATACGCACATACTGGATGCCATGCGCACTGTCTGGTTTAATATCTGTTTTAACGCACATACTCCATGCCATGCGCACTGTCTTGTTAATGTCTGTTTTAACGCACATACTCCATGCCATGCGCACTGTCTTGTTTAATGTCTGTTTTAACGCACATACTCCATGCCATGCGCACTGTCTAGTTTAATGTCTGTTTTAACGCACATACTCCATGCCATGCGCACTGTCTTGTTTAATGTCTGTTTTAACGCACATACTCCATGCCATGCGCACTGTCTTGTTTAATGTCTGTTTTTACGCACATGCTCCATGCCATGCGCACTGTCTTGTTTAATGTCTGTTTTAACGCACATACTCCATGCCATGCGCACTGTCTAGTTTAATGTCTGTTTTTACGCACGTGCTCCATGCCATGCGCACTGTCTAGTTTAATGTCTGTTTTTACGCACGTGCTCCATGACATGATTGTAAAATAATATGAATATTGCGATCCGATGTAATGTTACATAAGTGATTGATTGTAAAATAACATGAAGATTGAGATCCGATGTATTGTTACATATGTGATTGATTGTACAATGATATGATGATTACATCATTTGATGTCTGATTTTTTTTTTTGTAAGTCCTTTGAAAGTAGTTATTCTAACATTAGACCTCATAGCCAATGTTACAGAAAAAGTCCTTTGAAAGTAGTTATTCTAACATTGGACCTCATAACCAATGTTACAGAAAAAGTCCTTTGAAAGTAGTTATTCTAACATTGGACCTCATAACCAATGTTATATAAAAAGTCCTTTGAAAGTAGTTATTCTAACATTGGACCTCATAACCAATGTTATATAAAAAGTCCTTTGAAAGTAGTTATTCTAACATTGGGCCTCATAGCCAATGTTACAGAAAAAGTCCTTTGAAAGGAAGTTATTCTAACATTGAACCTCATAGCCAATATTACAGAAAAAGTCCTTTGAAAGTAGTTATTCTAACATTGGAATTCATAGCCAATGTTATATAAAAAGTCCTTTGAAAGTAGTTATTCTAACATTGGACCTCATAGCCAATGTTACAGAAAAAGTCCTTTGAAAGAAAGTTATTCTAACATTGAATCTCATAGCCAATATTACAGAAAAAGTCCTTTGAAAGGAAGTTTTTCTAACATTGAACCTCATAGCCAATGTTACAGAAAAAGTCCATTGAAAGTAGTTATTCTAACATTGAACCTCATAGCCAATGTTACAGAAAAAGTCCTTTGAAAGTAGTTATTCTAACATTGAACCTCATAGCCAATGTTACAGAAAAAGTCCTTTGAAAGTAGTTATTCTAAAAATGGACCTCATAACCAATGTTACAGAAAAAGTCCTTTGAAAGTAGTTATTCTAACATTGAACCTCATAGCCAATGTTACAGAAAAAGTCCTTTGAAAGGAAGTTATTCTAACATTGAACCTCATAGCCAATGTTACAGAAAAAATCCTTTGAAAGTAGTTATTCTAACATTGGACCTCATAGCCAATGTTACAGAAAAAGTCCTTTGAAAATAGTTATTCTAACATTGAACCTCATAGCCAATGTTACAGAAAAAGTCCATTGAAAGTAGTTATTCTAACATTGAACCTCATAGCCAATGTTACAGAAAAAGTCATTTGAAAGTAGTTATTCTAAAAATGGACCTCATAACCAATGTTACAGAAAAAGTCCTTTGAAAGTAGTTATTCTAAAAATGGACCTCATAACCAATGTTACAGAAAAAGTCCTTTGAAAGTAGTTATTCTAACATTGAACCTCATAGCCAATGTTACAGAAAAAGTCCTTTGAAAGTAGTTATTCTAACATTGAACCTGATAGCCAATGTTACAGAAAAAGTCCTTTGAAAGTAGTTATTCTAACATTGGACCTCATAACCAATGTTACAGAAAAAGTCCTTTGAAAGTAGTTATTCTAACATTGGACCTCATAACCAATGTTACAGAAAAAGTCCTTTGAAAGTAGTTATTCTAACATTGAACCTCATAGCCAATGTTACATAAAAAGTCCTTTGAAAGTAGTTATTCTAACATTGAACCTGATAGCCAATGTTACAGAAAAAGTCCTTTGAAAGTAGTTATTCTAAAAATGGACCTCATAACCAATGTTACAGAAAAAGTCCTAACGACATTCAAGGGGCCAACAGAGATCCGTTTGACTGTGACATTCTAAGCCATGCTGAACTCCACCGCCACCACCCGGCTTGAGTGCATGTCGTTGACAGTTTGCCAAGAATGTCAGACCCAGCAGTGCATGAGATAACACTTTTTATTACATCCTGTCACAAACTTTACAGGGGCCGGAAAAGGGGGGGGGGGGGCTTTTTGANTACGAGGCTTTTGAAAAGTGTTTTTTTCACTAAGCGCGAACTTTAAAAAGGTCTTTTGGCTTTGGTGGGCGGGTCCGGGGGGGGGGGAGGAAGGGTTGGGGGGGGGCATTTTGAGGGAAGGATTTATTACACTATGTTGTTTAAATTAGGGATTATTTATCAAGGAGTCTTTTATAAAGGGGCGGGGGGAATTAAATTCAACGACCGTTAAGTAACGGGCTTTTGAATAAAGGAGATCTATTGATACAAGCGTCTTTTAATAAAGGGGATCTTTTGATACAAGAGTTTTTTAATAAAGGGGATCTTTTGATACAAGCGTCTTTTAATAAAGGGGATCTTTTGATACAAATGGCATTTAATAAAGGGGATCTTTTGATACAAAGGTCTTTTAATAAAGGGGATCTTTTGGTACAAAGGGCATTTAATAAAGGGGATCTTTTGATACAAAGGGCTTTAAATAAAGGGGATCTTTTGATACAAAGGGCTTTCAATAAAGGGGATCTTTTGATAGAAAGGGCTTTCAATAAAGGGGATCTTTTGATAGAAAGGGCTTTTAATAAAGGGGATCTTTTGATAGAAAGGGCTTTCAATAAAGGGGATCTTTTGATACAAAGGGCTTTCAATAAATAGGATCTTTTGATAGAAAGGAATTTCAATAAAGGGGATCTTTTGATAGAAAGGGATTTTAATAAAGGGGATCTTTTGATACAAAGGGCTTTCAATAAAGGGGATCTTTTGATACAAAGGGCTTTCAATAAAGGGGATCTTTTGATACAAAGGGCTTTCAATAAAGGGGATCTTTTGATACAAAGGGCATTTAATAACGGGGATCTTTTGATATAAAGGGCTTTCAATAAAGGGAATCTTTTGATACAAAGGGCTTTTAATAAAGGGGATCTTTTGATAGAAAGGGCTTTCAATAAAGGGGATCTTTTGATAGAAAGAGCTTTCAATAAAGGGGATCTTTTGATACAAAGGGCTTTCAATAAAGGGGATCTTTTGATACAAAAGGCTTTCAATAAAGGGGATCTTTTGATAGAAAGGGCTTTCAATAAAGGGGATCTTTTAATTGAAATGGCTTTCAATAAAGGGAATCTTTTGATACAAAGGGCTTTCAATAAAGGGGATCTTTTGATAGAAAGGGCTTTCAATAAACGGGATCTTGTGATAGAAAGGGCTTTCAATAAAGGGGATCTTTGA
The DNA here is from genome assembly GCA_964033795.1 of Lymnaea stagnalis. Classification (NCBI taxonomy): domain Eukaryota; kingdom Metazoa; phylum Mollusca; class Gastropoda; family Lymnaeidae; genus Lymnaea; species Lymnaea stagnalis. Next base: position 290,226 of record CAXITT010000263.1, read on the forward strand.
TAGAAAGGGCTTTTAATAAAGGGGATCTTTTGATACAAAGGGCTTTCAATAAAGGGGATCTTTTGATACAAAGGGCTTTCAATAAAGGGGATCTTTTGATAGAAAGGGCTTTCGATAAAGGGGATCTTTTGATATAAAGGGCTTTTAATAAAGTTGGGGCGGGGGTATAATAAATGATCTATTTTTATCAATTTAAAAAAAAAAAGAAATGAAAAATATCGACAGTAATATTCACCATGTACTGAGGTCTGATAGGATCGCCAAATCTATACACAGTGTACTGAGGTCTGATATTATCGCCAAATCTATACACGGTGTACTGAGGTCTGATAAGATCGCCAAATCTATACACGGTGTACTGAGGTCTGATAAGATCGCCAAATCTATACACGGTGTACTGAGGTCTGAAAAGATCACCAAATCTATACACGGTGTACTGAGGTCTGATAAGTTCGCCAAATCTATACACGGTGTACTGAGGTCTGAAAAGATCGCCAATCTATACACGGTGTACTGAGGTCTGATAAGATCGCCAAATCTATAAACGGTGTACAGAGGTCTGATAAGATCGCCAAATCTATAAACGGTGTACTGAGGTCTGATAAGATCGCCAAATCTATACACAGTGTACTGAGGTCTGAAAAGATCACCAAATCTATACACAGTGTACTGAGGTCTGAAAAAATCACCAAATCTATACACAGTGTACTGAGGTCTGATAAGATCACCAAATCTATACACAGTGTACTGAGGTCTGAAAAGATCACCAAATCTATACACAGTGTACTGAGGTCTGAAAAGATCACCAAATCTATACACAGTGTACTGAGGTCTGATAAGATCACCAAATCTATACACAGTGTACTGAGGTCTGAAAAGATCACCAAATCTATACACAGTGTACTGAGGTCTGATAAGATCACCAAATCTATACACAGTGTACTGAGGTCTGATAAGATCACCAAATCTATACACGGTGTAAAGAGGTCTGATAAGATCACCAAATCTATACACAGTGTACTGAGGTCTGAAAAGATTGCCAAATCTATACACAGTGTACTGAGGTCTGAAAAGATCGCCAAATCTATACACAGTGTACTGAGGTCTGAAAAGATCGCCAAATCTATACACGGTGTACTGAGGTCTGAAAAGATCGCAAAATCTATACACAGTGTACTGAGGTCTGAAAAGATCACCAAATCTATACACAGTGTACTGAGGTCTGATAAGATCACCAAATCTATACACAGTGTACTGAGGTCTGAAAAGATCACCAAATCTATACACAGTGTACTGAGGTCTGAAAAGATCACCAAATCTATACACAGTGTACTGAGGTCTGATAAGATCACCAAATCTATACACAGTGTACTGAGGTCTGAAAAGATCACCAAATCTATACACGGTGCACTGAGGTCTGATAAGATCACCAAATCTATACACGGTGCACTGAGGTCTGATAAAATCACCAAATCTATACATGGTGCACTGAGGTCTGATAAGATCACCAAATCTATACACGGTGCACTGAGGTCTGAAAAGATCACCAAATCTATACACGGTGCACTGAGGTCTGATAAGATCACCAAAATTTCTCTTGACATTGTTCTGCGACCTTTTTTTCCCGACATGTTCCTCCTTCCTCCTTCATCCTCACTTAAACACCCACGCTCGAAAATAATTGTCAGCTAAAATGTCTTCTGTTTTCAGACCCATTTGTAACAACAAGTGCCCAAAACACCTTTCTTTTCAAGATTGAAACAATTGTGGTGGCTGACTCAATGAAACGTTGACCAACGCACGATGCGCTCAAGATGCGAGAGTTTCATTATTGTTCAGAAGTGTTGAGGCGTTTTTTAGATTTAAAGAAATCAAGTGACAGTATTGTTTCACTGAGCAAGTCCGCCAAAAAATTATATTTCAAAACACAGGCGCACCCTCAGACCCACCATCAGACGCACCATCAGACGCACCACCAGACCCACCATCAGACCCACCATCAGACGCACCATCAGACGCACCATCAGACGCAACATCTGACCCATCATCAGACCCACCATCAGACCCAACATCAGACGCACCATCAGACGCACCATCAGACCCAACATCAGACGCAACATCTGACCCACCATCAGACCTACCATCAGACCCAACATCAGACCCACCATCAGACCCACCATCAGACGCATCATCAGACCTACCATCAGACGCACCATCAGACCCAACATCAGACGCAACATCAGACCCACCATCAGACCTACCATCAGACGCAACATCAGACCCACCATCAGACCCACCATCAGACCCACCATCAGACCTACCATCAGAGGCACCATCAGACCAACCATACACTCTATGTTCGTGTATCCCCTATATTATAAGACTGAATGAAGCATTGCAATGATGTTCATGAAAATATTTCTGTTGAAAATTAGATGTAATACGAATTCGATTTTACTCTTTTGGTTTCTGTGTTCAATGTAAATGTTTTAAAACCATCTATCGCCGACTCCTCTATAGTCCATTAGTTTATGCTTGTCTGTTCATTGCCCCCGGCTACATTGTGTTTATGCTTGTCTGTTCATTGCCCCCGGCTACATTGTGTTTATGCTTGTCTGTTCATTGCCCCCGGCTACATTGTGTTTATGCTTGTCTGTTCATTGCCCCCGGCTACATTGTGTTTATGCTTGTCTGTTCATTGCCCCCGGCTACATTGTGTTTATGCTTGTCTGTTCATTGCCCCCGGCTACAGTGCTAAGTATAGTCCTTTGTTTATGCTTGTCTGTTCATTGCCCCCGGCTACAGTGCTAAGTATAGTCCTTTGTTTATGCTTGTCTGTTCATTGTCCCGGCTACAGTGCTAAGTATACAAGTTTCGTTGCTATTTTCACACGTACTGCTGAAAAGGTCAAAGGTCAAAGGTCTTTCCTCGTGTATCTGAGTGATATTCATTCATCACATCTTTGATTATAGCGAAAAATCAAATAGTGTCTCTTTATTTATACATTTCTGATTTTGAAAAGAAAGTAATACAAAATTCATCAGCGCCCATTAGGTCATCCTACCGCCCCATTAGGTCATCCTACCGCCCCATTAGGTCATCCTACCGCCCCATTAGGTAATCCTACCGTCCCATAAGCTTTATTGACATTTTCCCACCCCCCTGAGCTGTCCCCGGGGGAGGGGGCACTACCCACTTTTAGAACCAGTTGTATAGAGTATAAAGTCGTAAACTGAGTTGCAACACATACAAGACACTACTTACCGAATCATAAGGTTTCATCTCGACTAACAACTTCATTTTAAACACACACAAAAACAATAAAAGTAAAATAACGGAAGTAGTTTCTACAAAATAAAACGACCTTTTTTTAAAAAAAAATTTAAATGTTTTACTTTTTCTTTTTCTTTTAGTGAAGAAGACTTGAAATTTTTCCCCAAAAATAGGGGACACTTCTAGTGCTATAATTATACGAAAAGGATATCCTTTTTGAACATAATAAATATATATTGATTTTGTTGAAAATAAGTTACATCTAAAATAATTGTAAAATAAGCTGTAGGATATTCTCAAATATATAGGCCGAATTTCCAAGGAGCTTCGTGTGACCTTGAACTTTTGTGAAAGTTCATGTATTTTTAAGTTGTGGGTTTATTATTTGGACAAGCGACCCAACGAGTCTAGATAGGGAAAGGTCGAAGTCACCAGCAATAAATTGGGGTCAAAATGTGTAAAAAATGTCAACTAATGCGTACCTTGGGAAAGAGGGACATGTTGGGATTCTAGATTCTCTGCCATTAGAATTGATTTCATACCAACGTAAACAAATAAACCTTACTAGTCGGGTCATAAGATGTGTCAGTGACAACCTCACTAAACGGGTCATAAGATGTGTCAGTGACAACCTTGCTAAACGGGTCATAAGATGTGTCAGTGACAACCTAACTAAACGGTCTTAAGATGTGTCAGTGACAACCTCACTAAACGGGTCATAAGATGTGTCAGTGACAACCTTACTAAACGGGTCATAAGATGTGTCAGTGAAACCTTACTGAACGGGTCATAAGATGTCTGTGACAACCTTACTAGTCGGGTCATAAGATGTGTCATTGACAACCTTACTAAACGGGTGACAACCTTACTAAACGGGTCATAAGATGTGTCAGTGACAACCTTACTAGTCGGGTCATAAGATGTGTCAGTGACAACCTTACTAGTCGGGTCATAAGATGTGTCAGTGACAACCATTAAAGAACGTGGCACTCCCTGATAAGGGAACGGACGCATTAAGGCCCTTTGGGACACTTTTTGCAATTTAAAAAAAAAAAGAACTTTTTATAACAAACACTACAAGCTAGATTGGGAGCCTTAAGCCAAAATGCTTATTTCGTTTTTGCCCTATTTACAATGCCCACCTTGTCCTATTCGGTACCGACACCGGAAATGGGCGAGGCTCCTACCATTAAAATGGGATTAAGGGTATTTTAGTTGATTTAATTCAATTTCCGAAGAAATAAACTAAATACCACAAAGCCCGTTGAGATATGGAAATGTGTACAAAGGCATGTGTACACAGACATGTGTTAGAAGACAAAGGTAGTCATATCTCTTTCAAAATAGTATCCTGAATATATGCTGTAACAGCCTATTTTATTTATTTTTTAAACTAGTAAATTTTCATTTTTATACCATTTTAAAAAGAATAGTTACTGGTGTCTATTAACGATTACAATAAGTGCAGCCTAAGAAATATCGCTACGCTCGATATATTTGATGATTAGGCTAATCTTGTTACAGGTTTATAGCATTCGATTATAAATATCGTTCTGTTCCGAAAGCAGGTCCCTACTGATTATAAGCCAATGTCTTACTTGCCGTGTTGTCATTTATTGATACTTTTATTGATTGATTTTTTTTTTTGCAAATTCATTACTTCAAAGACATGGATCAATACGGTGGGCTGACTTGAAGTGCTGTCTCGGTGTGCTGACTTGGTGTGCTGACTTGAAGTGCTGGCTCGGTGTGCTGACTTGGTGTGCTGACCGGGTGAGCTGGTTTGATGTGCTGGCTTGGTGTGCTCCTTGGTGTGCAGACTTGGTGTGCTGACTTGAAGCTCTGGCTCGGTGTGCTGACTTGGTGTGCTGACTTGGTGTGCTCGCTTGGTGTGCTGACTTGAAGTGCTGGCTTGGTGTGGTCGCTTGGTGTGCTGACTTGAAGTTCTGGCTCGGTGTGCTGACTTGGTGTGCTGACTTGGTGTGCTCTCTTGGTGTGCTGACTTGAAGTGCTGGCTTGGTGTGATCACTTGTTGTGCTGACTTTGTGTGCTGACTTGGTGTGCTGACTTGGTGTGCTGACTTGATGTGCTGACTTGGTGTGCTGACTTGGTGTGCTGACTTGATGTGCTGACTTGGTGTACTCGCTTGGTGTGCTGACTTGAAGGGCTGGCTCTGTGTGATCGCTTGGTGTGCTGACTTGGTGTGCTGACTTGGTGTGCTGACTTGGTGTGCTGACTTGATGTGCTGACTTGGTGTACTCGCTTGGTGTGCTGACTTGAAGTGCTGGCTCTGTGTGATCGCTTGGTGTGCTGACTTGGTGTGCTGAAAGGAAGTTCTGACTTGGTGTGCTGACTTGGTGTGCTGACTTGGTGTGCTGACTTGGTGTGCTGACTTGGTGTGCGGACTTGGTGTGCTGACTTGGTGTGCTCACTTTGTGTGCTTTTTCACATTAATTTAAAATCGATGTCAAGTAAGTTATTTAGTGGGATTTTAACTTTTTTTTAAAAAAGTCGATTCCTATAACATAATCGATCTAATCTGATGACTTTTGTTTGATCACCTGCTTGATGACTTTTGTTTGATCACCTGCTTGATGACTTTTGTTTACCTGCTTGATGACTTTTGTTTGATCACCTGCTTGATGACTTTTGTTTGATCACCTGCTTGATGACTTTTGTTTGATCACCTGCTTGATGACTTTTGTTTGATCACCTGCTTGATGACTTTTGTTTGATCACCTGCTTGATGACTTTTGTTTGATCACCTGCTTGATGACTTTTGTTTGATCACCTGCTTGATGACTTTTGTTTGATCACCTGCTTGATGACTTTTGTTTGATCACCTGCTTGATGACTTTTTTTTGATCACCTGCTTGATGACTTTTGTTTGATCACCTGCTTGATGACTTTTGTTTGATCACCTGCTTGATGACTTTTTTTTGATCACCTGCTTCAGACTTTTGTTTGATCACCTGCTTGATGACTTTTGTTTGATCACCTGATTGATGACCTTTGTTTGATCACCTGCTTGATGACTTTTTTTTGATCACCTGCTTGATGACTTTTGTTTGATCACCTGCTTGATGACTTTTGTTTGATCACCTGATTGATGACCTTTGTTTGATCACCTGCTTGATGACTTTTGTTTGATCACCTGCTTGATGACTTTTGTTTGATCACCTGCTTGATGACTTTTGTTTGATCACCTGCTTGATGATTTTTGTTTGATCACCTGCTTCAGACTTTTGTTTGATCACCTGCTACCACACCTACAAGCGGGAAACATTTGTTTATTAAAAATCTTACTTGTCAGTTGCGTCACATAAGAATATTTTAAAGCTGGTTTAGATCAGTGGTTCCCATTCTTTTTACACCACTCATGTTACAGCGTAATCTTTGGGCACTTTAAGATGACAAACAGCTCTCAATTTTAAACAGTGAAAACAGTGGCGTAGGATTTAGGAGTGGAAGGAGTGGTCCAGACCAGGGGAACTTTTTTTGTGCTGTAAATTGAAAGTCGGAATCTTCCGCTGCCTGCAAAGTTGTGCTGGTTTGTTTTGTTCGTGGTAGTGGAAGCGGCAAAACCCTGGCCTGACCCCGGTGGGATGAATCCTTGCCATGATGTCATTGAGGAAATAAAGGATAAATATTGACCAGATTTCTCGGTGTATAGAACGCAGCGAATTTCAATACAAAAAAACAAAAACAAAAAACTGAAATATGCAGAATGTGGCAAAACTAACAAAGCTGACACTCCCCCGTACGGATGGAATGCGTGGACTCTACATGCGTTTGTTAACGGTGCAAAGCTCCAGCCGCAACGTGTTCCTAGTAGTGACAATATAATGCGTAGTAACAGTTGTTGGAATCGGTCTCTCGGCGAAGGAAAAAGTATTCATAGGTGACTATAATATTCGCAGAGTTTGACCAATGGGGCAGAACTATTTTGATATTTACATATAAGGAAGGTAACGAACAAATGGCACGTTACAAACACAGGACATGTTACACACATGACAGGCCATGTTACACAAATGACAGGACATGTTACACACAAAGGACAGGTTACACACACAAGACATGTTACTCACACAGGACATGTTACACACAGGACATGTTATACCAAGGACATGTTACACACAGGACAGGACATGTTACACACATGACAGGACATGTTACACACAAAGGACATATTACACACACAAGACATGTTACCCACACAGGACATGGTATACCAATGACATGTTACACACAAATGACATGTTACACACATAGGACATGTTACACACACACAGGATATGTTACACACAGAACATGTTACACACATGACTCGTTACACACAGGACATGTTACACAAGGATATGTTATAAACTAAAGTCACGTTACCCACACAGGACATGTTCCCCACACAGGACATGTTACCTACACAGGACATGTTACACACAGGACATGTTACCTACACAGGACATGTTACCTACGCAGGACCTGTTACCTAAACAGGACATGTTACCTACGCAGGACCTGTTACCTAAACAGGACATGTTACACACAAGGACATGTTCCCCACACAGGACATGTTACACACACAGGACATGTTCCCCACAGAGGATATGTCAACCACGCAAATTTCAGGACTCGTTCTTTTCTGTGTCGTGTGCCAGCAGAATAGAGGAATCAAATAATTGTAAGGCTCCCCAGGTTTGCTCTAATGAAATTCAAAACTGTCTACCACGTTATGCATTCATACATCCCCCCCCCTCTTGTCATGTCAGTAATTCAATAACATTTACCCTCATGTTCTGTCCACGCTTAATGACATTCCATACATTGCCTTTGTGTTGTCGGTGTGGGCTGATAACAGATTGATTTCATGAAATGATGGGCAATTCCTTTTTAAAATTTAACTTTTCCGTTGGTAAGCATAATTGTTCTTTCATTGTAACACGGCAAATTAATGAGGGCCTGTGGGACTTCAGGCCATGTAGTCACTAGTGAGTAGTGAGAATTGGGATTTAGGTCTTGTGTACTCAGCCCTGGTCGAGAGTGAGACCTTGCAGTTTAAGTCTTGTATATCTTGTCCTGGTCAGTATGGAGACTTGGGATTTACTTCTTTAAATTATAATTTTAATGTGTAAATAATCTTTTTTATCAAGGGTGGCGAAATGGTGAAACGTGGCATCGGCGAAACGGCGGCGGTCAATCGTCAAAGAACCTCACTAGTGAGACCTGATATTTAGGTCTTGCATACGCAAGAAAATAAATCAATTATTTTCAATGGATAAATAAATATTTTGTTCAAAATTCCTAAATATATTAAATGAAAAATATGTTTTAAAAAAAAAAAAACGATATTTGTTATTTAATATAATTTACTTTATTTTATTTACGTCAAGAACCAAGTACGAATACATGTATAATGCAAAGATGGTCAGGTCTATGGTCAGGTCTATGGTCAGGTCTAGGGTCAGATCTATGGTCAGGTCTAGGGTCAGGTCTATGGTCAGGTCTATGGTCAGGTCTAAGGTCAGGTCTATGGTCAGTTCTAGAGTCAGGTCTATGGTCAGGTATATGGTCAGGTCTAGGGTCATAACATGGTCATAACATGGTCATAACATGGTCATAACATGGTCATAACATGGTCATAACATGTTCATAACATGGTCATAACATAGTCATAACAT
>CAXITT010000263.1:299472-324370 GCA_964033795.1 Lymnaea stagnalis
GGGGGGGGGGGGGGGTGGGGTGCAAAAGTTGCGTTTTTTTATCCACGCCCCGGGCAAAACAAGGGGGGGGGGGGGGGGGGGGCTCTTATTACCTGAGGGCTGCAAGATGGCGTTTCAGAAAGGAATGGGGAAAAGAAATTTTCAGAACAGAAGGAGACATTAGATTAAAAATTATAATATAAATGATAAATGTCTATATATATTTAAACATTTATTTATTACACTTTTTCTTTATGTAATTAATCACTTTTTTTTTTTAAATCTACATTTTTGTTTGCAGTTCTATCAATAAATATCAGAAGTCCTTTATTTTCAAATTTAAAATGCATTGTTACTTTTGTTGGGGGGGTCAGCCTCGGTAAAATAATGAGTGGGGGTGTGGGACTTGGTCAAATAATGAGCAAGTGTTGCAGGGTATAGAAGAGGTTAGGAAAGACTACTTTACATACCGTGGAACGTATCAATGCTTGATATATGACTGAGCTGTAAGTACTTGAGTGGAACAAAACAATCTTAGTTGCATGATTGGGCTGTAAGTATTTGAATGGAACAAAACATTGTTAGATGTATGGTTGGGCTTAAGTACTTTAGTTGAACATAACATTTTTATATGTATGATTGGGATGAAAGTACTTAAATGGAACATAACATCGTTAGATGTATAATTGGGCTGTAAGTACTTGAATGTAACATAGCAATCTTAGATGTATGATTGTGCTGTAAGTACTTGAATGGAACAAAGCAATCTTAGATGTATGATTGTGCTGGAAGTACTTGAATGTAACATAGAAATCTTAGATGTATGATTGGGCTGTACGTACTTCAATGTAACATAGCAATCTTAGATGCATGATTGGGCTGTAAGTACTTCAATGTAACATAGCAATCTTAGATGCATGATTGGGCTGTAAGTACTTGAATGTAACATAGCAATCTTAGATTTATGATTGGGCTGTAAGTACTTGAATGTAACAAAGCAATCTTAGATGTATGATTGGGCTGTAAGTAATTGGTTGGATTTGGCGCGTAGTGGGTGTTGAGTGTGTGGTAAAATAACATGGTATACAGAGCACTAGCAGGTGTACACAAACACCACTAGAAGGTGTACACAAACATCACTAGAAGGTGTACACAAACAACCATAGAAGGTTACATAAACATCACTAGAAGGTGTACACAAACATCACTAGAAGGTGTACACAAACATCACTAGAAGGTGTACACAAAATCACTAGAATGTGTACACAAACATCACTGGCGGGTGTATACAAACATCACTAGCAGGTGTACACAAACAACACTAGAAGGTGTATACAAACATCACTAGCAGGTGTACACAAACAACACTAGAAGGTGTATACAAACATCACTAGCAGGTGTACACATACATCACCATCAGATGTACGGAAACGAAGGTAGACGAAGTACGGAAACAATAGTAGACGATGTACACAAATATCACTAGAAGATGTACATAATCATCACTAGAAAACGTACACAATCATTGCTGTGTACTTTTAGAAGCGCTATTTTTAGTGATTTTTATCGCACCAATGAATGTTTTTAATCTTGTAGAGACCTTTTTTTAATTTTTAAAAATGCATACCACTAGCCCTCTCCCATCACCTATAACGTAGTCACTTACAGCCAACCCCTCTCCCATTACCTACAACGTTGTCACTTACAGCCAACCCCTCTCCCATCACCGACAACGTTGTCACTTACAGCCAACCCCTCTCCCGTCACCTACAACGTTGTCACTTACAGCCAACCCCTCTCCCATCACCTACGACCTACAACGTTGTCACTTACAGCCAACCCCTCTCCCGTCACCTACAACGTTGTCACTTACAGCCAACCCCTCTCCCGTCACCTACAACCTACACACTTACCACCTACCCCTCACCCCTCCCCCATCACCATCTCCCATCACCTACGACCTACAACGCTGTCACTTACAGCCAACCCCTCTCCCGTCACCTACAACGTTGTCACTTACCGCCAACCCCTCTCCCGTCACCTACAACGTTGTCACTTACAGCCAACCCCTCTCCCGTCACCTACGACCTACAACGTTGTCACTTACAGCCAACCCCTCTCCCGTCACCTACAACGTTGTCACTTACAGCCAACCCCTCTCCCGTCACCTACGACCTACAACGTTGTCACTTACAGCCAACCCCTCTCCCGTCACCTACAATGTTGTCACTTACAGCTAACCCCTCTCCCATCACCTACAACGTTGTCACTTACAGCCAACCCCTCTCCCATCCCCTAAAATGCTGTCACTTACAGCCAACCCCTCTCCCATCCCCTATAATGCTGTCACTTACAGCCAACCCCTCTCCCATCCCCTAAAATGCTGTCACTTACAGCCAACCCCTCTCCCATCCCCTAAAATGCTGTCACTTACAGCCAACCCCTCTCCCATCCCCTAAAATGCTGTCACTTACAGCCAAGTGGTTGTTGGAAGGAATGCGTTAGCGCCGATCTGCGTTGCCGAGCACAAATGGCCACTTTGATACAGTCTTTAACCCCGTGCTTGAAGTCTTGACGGACAGATATTGACCGACTAACATAATTTGTAACAAAGTCCTTAAGTACATCGAATGTGACAGATTCAGTCAAGTCGTTGACAAGTGTCACAGCACGTAAAGTACTTTAACGATTGAATGTCACGCTTCGCTGATTTGATTTACGAACAAGGTAGGGGCGATCACATTTGGTCTTTATTGGGGGCCGCCATCTGGTCTACTCTGGTACTGAAACTGTAACAATAATGTGAATTCAACAAATTGAAAACAGGATATTTTTACTAAACATCATAAAACATCCTTAAGTAGTGTTACCTGAAAGCTGAACTTTAACCTTAAATTAATGTAATAGCTACTACATCACTGTAATGCAAGTTACTGTTTTAAAGTACTGTACTATATTTTACTACTTGTTATAGGTTACTACCACAAAGTAATGAAAGCTTCTAACATAAAGTAAAAGGAAATGGGCGAAAGTATGGGGGAACACCTGAAAAAAAAAAAAAAGAAACAACGAACGTGTTGGCAAGATGCCTTCTTCGGCGACCCAACAACAGTAAACACAAAAAATAATAAAATTAACGCTTAGCTGCAATTTAGTATCCGAAAGGACAGCGAGAGGAATGTTGGCGACTAATAAAATGTAATGTAAGCCATTACAATAAAGTAATGTAAGCCACTACCATAAAGTAATATAAGCCACTACCATAAAGAAATATACTTCACTATCATAAAGTAATATAAGCCATTACCATAGAGCAATATAAGCCACTACAATAAAGTAATATAAGCTGCTTTCATTAAGTAATATAAGCCATTACCATAAAGTAATATAAGCCACTACCATAAAATAATAAAAATAACTACCATAAAGTAATATAAACCACCACCATAAAGTAATAAAAGCCACTACCATAAATTAATATAAGCCACTACCATAAAGTAATATAAGCCACTACCATTAAGTAATATAAGCCACTAATTTAAGTAATATAAGCCACTAACATAAAGTAATATAAGCCACTATCATAAAGTAATATAAGCCACCACATAAAGAAATATAAGCCACTACCATAAAGTAATGTAAGCCACTACCATAAATTAATATAAACCACTACCCTAAAGTAATATTAACCACTACCATAAAGTAATACAAACCACTACCATAAAGTAATACATGGCGTGTGGGGTATAGGATATGTTAACTTATATGTAAATTGATGTGTGTGTGTGTATATGTAGTTCGCTAGTCGAAATCAACAATGACCACCTTAATCATGTATAACCTCAATGTAAAATCGGCATATATATTGCTTATAATACTTAATTTAAGTCATACCTTTATGTAAATATATCAGCTTCGTTGAAGACCACTCCCAGGGGAGGGGGAATAAATATGCCGCCAAAAAACAAGTCATTATTTAACCATTGACGACGAAACTGCAATGTTAGCAGATTAGTCAGTACATAAGTGACAATGATGTAAAAGGGGGGGGGGGGGGGAGGGGAAGTTTCATTACTCGGTCGTGATATTTAACAAAACGTCAACTCGAACTCAAAGATATGGTATGGAAGATTTATGATGGGGGTGGGGCTGTTAGAGAGAGAGAGAGAGATAGGTCGGCATGACATGGGAGCACCTTTGTTGTCAGTAAGGTTGTGTCAGGGCCGGCGCTAGTAGGGTGCGGGATCTTAGGCAGCGGGAATTGAGCGGGGCCGTTGTCGTTATCTATCCTGGCCAATAGGAGATCAGAGGACACGTCATATCGGGTATTTGTTGTCTTGCTTACTTTTCGAAAATAAAACTCTTTTCTTTACCGTAACAGTGGAATCCCTGGCGCTCAACTGTCGTGTTGACGACAATCTCATGGTTTTTAAAACCCAGTTCCGAAAAACACAAAGTAGAAAGAGCGATACTCTATCAAAGGGACTGTGAATCGTAAAAAATAAGAAACATTGTCAGACGAGCAGCTAATCTTATCAGCGTTCAGTCGCACGGAGATGTGTTGCAACTGATCAAAGGCGAAATTTGGGTCGTCTTCTGCGTAACTCTGGAACCATGAGAGAAGCAAACTTGTTTAAGGTTCGGAATTTTTTTCCACTGACATCGACAATGTCAGTAAAGGAAAGGATATACTACTTCTTGAGAGACATTGAGTGAAAGACATTAATTTATTGTGATACTACAGGACTGTAGTGCTCTTTAGGGGTGGGGGAGCGGGGGGGGCGGGGGCACACACGCACGCCCCCCAAAATATAATTCAACCTCAAGCTCAATATGCAGACAATAAAATATGCGCAAGACAATTGCTTATATCGAAAAATCAACTCCTCCGCTTTCGTGGTATCAAACAGTTCAAAGAGTTCTTCATAGACAAAGGTGGTAACAATCTCTCGTTCCGATGATATTGTCAGCCTTGTGTGTGCCATTTTGGCTCGACGACTATTCTTCCATTTCTGATTTTAAAAAAAACATGTCAAGCGTTACAAAGACATTCCCATGTGGAGGCAATCAAAACGTTGCCGAAGTTTGCAACAACCTTGACCTGTGCCAACAAAGATTTTCTACTCTAATGAGCATTTTTTTTTTTTAAAATCAGAAAACTCGATTGAACCCTAAAGACATTATCTAACTTGGCTATGACATCAAACAGCCACAATTTGGATTTTTTTTTTTTTAAGGAGACATTTCTCCAGAACCTTGAGCGAACACGTTTTCAAAGGAACATTGTCTTTTTGTTCATTCACAAGGATGACTATTAATTTATTTTAATGTATTTATTTTATATTTCTTATGTTTATATTATTGTATTCTCCACACAAATAGATTCAGCAAATCGATTATTTTCAAATCGAGTTTGTAAGTGCGGCGTTAACAAATAGATTTTAAGGTAATATGTTGTTGTTTTTGTTTTGTTTTGTTTTTTTTTTGTTTTTGTTTTTTTTGTGTAGCTTGTCAATTTGAACCATTCACCTCCTGCGAGTCACCACTTCTCAGCGCCAAGCATGGCTTAAATCCGAGTGTTTGCTCAAATATTCCATATTTTGTGGTACAGAGTTGCCGAGTATCAAGTAGAAAGCCAACATTATCGAAGAACACTTGAGCATTAGAAACATGTTTTCGAGCTTCCCAACTGTGGTCTACTAAATGAAAATATAAGGTATACTGAAATATTCTTCTGGCGTCTCGTGTAGTTCGTCTCATAGATTCCTATTCAAACTGGATCGTTTTTTTTTTTGTGCCTTTTGTAGCGTTCTTTGAGCGTGGCTTCAAGGTTCATTTCTGATGTAATTCACCGTGTGGCGGTCATGGCTGATGAAATTCCCTTTGAGGTTGTCGCTGCTGGTGTAATTCACTTTGAAGTGGTTACTGCTGATGCAATTAACTTTGAAGTGGTCACTCTGAAGTAGAGACCGACGGAATTTCGTCTTCGGCTTCGGTTTCGGCGCCGAAAGTGGCCATGTTATCACTTTCGGCCGAGTTTCGGTTTCGGCCGAAACTGAAAAGTTAACTTTCGGCTTAATTTCGGTTTCGACCGAAAGAGAAAAGTTAACTTTCGGTTTTTCTTCTGTTTCGGCCGAAAGTGACTCAGGTTTTCGGTAATTTAATACTCAGCGAAAGCGATATTTAACAACAAACTAAGCGACATTTGTAAACAAACTAAACGATCTTTAAAACAAACTAAGCGATCTTTAAGAACTATCTAAGCGATCTTTAATAACAAAATAAACGATCTTAATGAACAAACGAAACGATTTTTAAGACCGAACTAAATGATCTTTAAGAACAAAACAAATGATCTTTAATAGTAAACTAAATGATTTATAAGATTAAACTACCGATCTTTAACAGAAAACTAAATGTTCTTTAGGAGAAAACTAAAGATCTTTAAGAGCAAACTAATCGATCTTTAAGAACAAATTAAGCGATCTTTAAGATTAAAGCAATATTTTAGAACAAACTGAACAATCTTTATGAACAAACTCACGGATCTTTAAGAACAAACTAACCGATCAATAACAACCAACTAAACGATCTTTAAAAACAAATTAAGCGATCTTTTAGAACCACAATTTTTAGAGACCCGGTTTAAAAAAATAATATTTTGCATTAATTCCCCCCCCCCNCCAAATTTTCTCCTACCATACAAATTTGAAAAAAATTGTAAAGCAATTTAAATTAGTTTTATATTAAAATGGTAAAATCCAAAGTATTCATTAGATCAAGGGTCTCAAACTCAAATTATGGGGGGGGGGGCACAGGAGGTAGTGTCTGAATGAGAGTGGGCCGCATCAAGTAATCCACAAAAAGCGATTACAACTGTTACAATCTGCTCAACCTTTATAAATAACAATAAAATCATTAAGGGTTCTCAAGAACTAGGATTCACTTTCATCCACGTACTCACTGTTGCATACAAAAATAGATAGAAACGTTTTTTAAAAAATAATCAGAATTAGACTAGTCGGTGAGATTCGACTGAAACCGTCGCGGAGAGTCACGTTATAGATAATATGAGAATGGGGGAAACGGGCCGGCGCATTTACACTAAACTTTTCTGTCATGTACCGGGCCACAAAATATCCTCTAGCGGGTGACAAATGGCTCGCGGGCCGCGAGTTTGAGACCCCTATATTAGGTGTTTATTTATTAATATTCACGATTATCTCATTTTTTATAAAAAGAATGTAAATATTTATACTTTCTCACATCATTTTCGATGTATGCAGAATGTAGGCGGAAACGAATTTCAAAATATCTTAACATTTCATTTTCGGTTTCGGCTTCGGTTTCGGCCAAAATTCATTTTTAATTTTCGGCCTTTTTTCGGTTTCGGCCGAAAGTCATTTTTAAACTTTCGGCCTTTTTTCGGTTTCGGCCGAAAGTCATTTTAAGCTTTCGGCCTATTTTCGGCTTCGGCCAAAATCAGAAAATCACTTTCGGTCTGTCTCTACTCTGAAGCATTATCTATATTTCGTCAAGATGCGGATTAGACCGTGGACATTTGTAATGTTTCACTAAGCTGCATCTTCGAGGTGTTCATGTGCTTAACCTTCTTCTTCTTCTTCTTCTTTATTTTGAGGGCCCACGATCAATGAATTGATCATTCTGGCTCCTATGTTTCCTATGTTACCTTGGGTGGTAAGGGGACCGGGGAAAGCTGCCCATTTTATCCAAACAAATGTACCTCAGCCTATTGTGCTGAGAGGAAATTACCAACTAAAAGTAAGCAGGCCAAGTTTATATAAATAATATGTAATATTATCAGGGCAAAGTGCGGGGCCCCCACATGCGTGGGGCTTTGGGGGCGGTCCCGTTCATCATCCCACTAGCGCCGGCCCTGGTTTGTTGGAATGGCGCTCCTCAATATAGACATTACAAGCACAATTTTTTCTCATGGTGCTAACTCCATAGACACAACAAACACAATTGATTCTCACGGTGCTGACTCCATAGACACCACAAACTCAATAGCTTATCATGGTGCTGACTCCATAGACACCACAAACACAATTATTGCTTCTCATGGTGCTAACTCCATGGACATCACAAACACAACTGTTTATCATGGTGCTGACTCCAAAGACATCACAAACACACTGTTTATCAAGGTTTCTGACTCCATAGACATTAAATCACACATTTTTCTCATGCTGTTGACTCCATAGGCACCACAAACGCAATTGTTTCTCATGGTACTGATCCATAAACATCACAAACACAATTGCTAATAAATTTGCAGTTTCAATGGATTGAGAGCCACCTTATACAAATTAAACTGTTCCGTACTTTGGAATAATAATTAAACCCAGCTTTAATTCTAAAACTCTCGCTCTATAACTGTCTTACTATGGTCAAATTGTTGAACTAATAATTGAATTAATAAAAGAATAAAGATTCAAATGAATTTTGATGAATTGTTTTAATATGTGTTACAATTGTACAGTTTACTTGCCCAAGGGGTGGCGATGGCCGGAGAACCCCTGCTCTAAACGTTCTCCAGTGCCCGTCAGGTTAAAACAAAAAGATTATGATTGCTTACCATGATCCCACATGAGATGACCTTGGGGAAGGATTAGGAGATCATCGTGTGGAGCACGAAATACAGAGAAAGGGCTCCTATTATCCGAATCATTTTTATCCGAACCGCCCCCTGCCTGTAATTATTAGATTATTCTCTCCCGAAACAGCAGCAACAACAGCAGCAGCAACAGCAGCAGCAACAGCAGCAGCAACAACAGCAGCAACAATAGCAGCAACAACAACAGCAGCAGCAACAACAGCAGCAACAACAGCAGCAACAACAGCAGCAACAACAGCAGCAACAATAACAGCAGCAGCAACAACAGCAGCAACAACAGCAGCAACAACAGCAGCAACAACAACAGCAGCAGCAACAGCAGCAGCAACAACAGCAGCAACAACAGCAGCAACAACAGCAGCAACAACAGCAGCAACAACAGCAGCAGCAACAACAGCAGCAACAACAGCAGCAGCAACAGCAGCAACAACAACAGCAGCAGCAACAGCAGCAGCAACAACAGCAGCAACAACAGCAGCAACAACAGCAGCAACAACAGCAGCAACAACAGCAGCAACAACAGCAGCAACAACAGCAGCAACAACAGCAGCAACAACAGCAGCAACAACAGCAGCAACAACAGCAGCAACAGCAGCAGCAACAACAACAGCAGCAGCAACAGCAACAACAGCAGCAACAACAGCAGCAGCAGCAACAACAGCAGCACTGACATGCGAACTCCCGAATACATTTCCAGTATCTGTCGCACAATCCAGGTCGTCTATAGATACCTACTGTACACGTGACCAGACTGTGGTACTGCGGTCTGCAAACTTGTTCATTAATTTATATAGGAGATTACACACCCCCAAAGACGAAGTCTCCTCGCATTTTATTTTAAGAGTCAAACTTCTACTTTTTTTGGAAACGACTTCATCTAATCCCCCGCTGATGATTACTGTACAATAAATCACCATGCATTGGTTAGGTAAGAATTCATTGTACTCATGAACGCATTTGCTTCTTTAACGTAATCTTTCCGTTGTAATGCTTAGGTATCCAAAAAATAGACTTGCCTAACTACCGTGGGTCCATAATATTTTGACGGCTCTATCGAACCTGTTGTTAAAAAGTCAAATAAATATAAGCAAACATTGTTAGGTATGACACTTTTTCCCCATGCGTGAACTTTGTGTGACCCCTACCACACGCTACGTTCATAGATGGGCGTGGCCTATTCGTTTGCAGTATCGTGTTTTCTACCGACCTCCAATTAAACATGGCTAGTATGTCTACTAGTATCTTATGGAACGTTCTCGATTGAATTAGAAAAGTAAGGGCGTTTCTAGGCGCGTCGGTAGACCCACATATATAAAGGATTGACAGGCACAGACAGGGGACGGGGATTGATAGATGTTTTTAACTTCACGAGACGTGTATTATTCTTTGTGTACTTCTATGTGTTTATTCGCATTCATCATTCATCATTATTCATTGGCACATTGTACTAACTGTGTTAACTGTGTACCGGTAAAAGATCTACCATACTGTAAGTTGATGATTTGTAATGACATTTCTTTTGTTTTGTAATTGTATTATTACTAAATTAAATCTTATTAATTGTAATTGGTACTGTTTTGGGTGTTGTACTTTTGTTATTGTATTTCTCTATGGTATCGTCCTTTGTTAGGCACTGTTTGAACGAGCCATAAATTTAAAATAGGAGATTAATTTCTCACAAGAGAAGCCAGTGCTTAACAACATATATATACATTCAAAATCCAAAGAAATCCTGTAAGTAGGGAACCGGTTGTTGCTTGATGGCAGCAGAAAGCTGAATCCGTGCGCCGCAAATATTAGCGAATGGAGAGAGACAGAGGGAGAGACAGAGAGTGAAAGAGAGAGACAGAGAGTGAAAGAGAGAGACAGAAAGAGAGAGACAGAAAGAGAGAGAGAGAGACAGAAAGAGAGAGACAGAAAGAGAGAGAGAGAGAGAGAGAGAGAGAGAGAGAGAGAGAGAGAGAGAGAAAGAGAGAGAGACAGTGACAGAGAAGGTGCACAGGTGCCAGTGATGAGCTCACTTTATGTATTGTTAACTTTATCGACTGATAAACGGTAATCGAATCTGTATAATCGGCTGTTTGACACTTAATCGATAATTCACTTTCTTTTTTAACCGATTAATCTGCTAATCAGACTATTGGAATATTAAATGAACTTTGAGTTATCCGAACCCCCACCCCAGAAAACACTACATATAACTATACTAAGTGCTTTTTGGCACAGTGGCAAATTGAAATTACCCACCTTGAAATAGAATATGCACAAAAGCGCCCCGGAGCGGAACTGGAGGGGAAGAAAAGAAATCAAGGGCACCGAAGGCGCGCAAGCCAAAGTGGTGGAAGGGGCTTGGCCTAACCGAAAATTTATTTTAGCTCATACCTGGATGGAGTATCACGTTAAAATCTAAAAGCACCAGTGAAATGAAAGCTAGGAAAATATCACAAACCAAACATCCTTCACTTGAAGAACTATTTGAAGAAATATTTTTTTGTAAAACTAAATACATTTTGGATGATACATCTCACCCTCTTCTCCACAAATACTTAGGATCGGGCCGTTCGGGACGAATTCTTTCCATCAGTGCGAGGACTGAAAGATATAAAAATTCGTTTGTTCCCCAATCTGTACGAATTTACCGGCGTGCTCCCTCCGAAGTCACACATATTCATGAGAACTAATAAGAGAACTCATTGTATGGCTGTTTGAGATAATTTATTATGAATGTCTTGACTTCAAATTGTTTTATTTATGTGCTGAAAATGTATAACGCAATCAAAAACATCTTCATTTCTTTGGATCATTAAAAAATATTATCTTATCCTATATTATCTTATCCTATCTTATCTTATCTTATTTATTAAAAATTGTTACTAAAAGAAAGACTGATTTACTTTTAGTTAAAATTAACTATTAAATACAACTATTAAACCATTTAATTTATTTAAACTGTTTCATTACTACATGTTGTTGAGACCCAGTTAAAAATATTTCCCCCCACCCTCATTGGTGGGGGAGGTTGTTCGCCGAACAAAATAATTACCTCACCAGCACGGACATTCTAGTGTGTTGTCATTTGGTTTAATATTCTATACAGCTTTATCTCGCCTGCTATTTATGAAAACACAAAGAATTAGTATGACGTTAACAGCGAAACATTGTAGAGATATTTTTATAGCCTTAATAACATTTCATTAGGTCAAAGTTGGCTCTATTAGAGACTGTCAGGATACTTGTTGTAGAAAGTATGCGTCAATTTAGATACTTTCAGGTTGTATCCTCAGTGCGTACGTAATATATGGGCTGCCCCTTACTTTGGTAAGGTGCGGGGGGGGGGGTATGAAAATATGTTGTTGTTTTTGCGTACGTTAAATATGGATGTCCCATTGTCCACCAATCAACTCTGTGTCCCATTGTCCACCAATCAACTCTGTGTCCCATTGTCCACCAATCAACTCTGTGTCCCATTGTCCACCAATCAACTCTGTGCCCCATTGTCCACCAATCAACTCTGTGTCCCATTGTCTTCTAATCAACTCTGTGTCCCATTGTCCACCAATCAACTCTGTGTCCATTGTCCACCAATCAACTCTGTGTCCCATTGTCCACCAATCAACTCCGTGTCCCAATGTCCACCAATCAACTCTGTGTCCCATTGTCCACCAATCAACTCCGTGTCCCATTGTCCACCAATCAACTCTGTGTCCCATTGTCCACCAATCAACTCTGTGTCCCATTGTCCACCAATCAACTCTGTGTCCCATTGTCCATCAATCAACTCTGTGTCCCATTGTCCACCAATCAACTCTGTGTCCCATTCTCTTCTAATCAACTCTGTGTCCCATTGTCCACCAATCAACTCTGTGCCCCATTGTCTTCTAATCAACTCTGTGTCCCATTGTCCACCAATCAACTCTGTGTCCCATTGTCTTCTAATCAACTCTGTGTCCCATTGTCCACCAATCAACTCTGTGTCCCATTGTTCACCAATCAACTCTGTGTCCCATTGTCCACCAATCAATTCTGTGTCCCATTGTCCACCAATCAACTCTGTGTCGCATTGTCCACCAATCAACCCTGTGTCCCATTGTCTTCTAATCAACTCTGTGTCCAATTGTCCACCAATCAACTCTGTGTCCCATTGTCCACCAATCAACTATGTGTCCCATTTTCCACCAATCAACTCTGTGTCCCATTTTCTTCTAATCAACTCTGTGTCCCATTGTTTACCAAACAACTCTGTGTCCAATTGTCCACCAATCAACTCTGTGTCCCATTGTCCACCAATCAACTCTGTGTCCAATTGTCCAACATCAACTCTGTGTCCCATTGTCTTCTAATCAACTATGTGTCCCATTGTCCACCAATCAACTCTGTGTCACTTTGTCCACCAATCAACTCTGTGTCCCATTGTCTTCTAATCAACTCTGTGTCCCATTGTTTACCAAACAACTCTGTGTCCCATTGTCCACAAATCAACTCTGTGTCCCATTGTCTTCTAATCAACTCTGTGTCCCATTGTCCACCAATCAACTCTGTGTCCCATAGTCCATCAATCAACTCTATGTCCCATTGTCTTCTAATCAACTCTGTGTCCCATTGTCTTCTAATCAACTCTGTGTCCCATTTTCCACCAATCAACTCTGTGTCTCATTGTCCACCAATCAACTCTGTGTCCCATTGTCCACCAATCAACTCTGTGTCCCATTGTCTTCTAAACAACTTTGTGTTCCATTGTCTTCTAATCAACTCTGTGTCCCATTGTCCACCAATCAACTCTGTGTCCCATTGTCTTCTAAACAACTCTGTGTTCCATTGTCTTCTAATCAATTCTGTGTCCCATTGTCCACCAATCAACTCTGACATTGAGCGACATTGACGGACTCGCACATTGCGGGGAAGATATCAATCGTATCCAGATATATGATCGAAAGAAATTTCGTCGAAGGTAAACTGATCGACGGTAAATATATCGACCCTGTGTCCCATTGTCTTCTAATCAACTCTGTGTCCCATTGTCTTCTAAACAACTTTGTGCTCCATTGTCTTCTAATCAACTCTGTGTCCCATTGTCCACCAATCAACTCTGTGTCCCATTGTCCACCAATCAACTCTGTGTCCCATTGTCCACCAATCAACTCTGTGTCCCATTGTCCACCAATCAACTCTGTGTCCCATTGTCTTCTAATCAACTCTGTGTCCCATTCTCCACCAATCAACTCTGTGTCCAATTGTCCACCAATCAACTATGTCTCCCATTGTCCACCAATCAACTCTGTGTCCCTTTGTCCACCAATCAACTATGTGTCCCATTGTCTTCTAATCAACTCTGTGTCCCATTGTCCACCAATCAACTCTGTGTCCCTTTGTCCACCAATCAACTATGTGTCCCATTGTCTTCTAAACAACTCTGTGTCCCATTGTCCACCAATCAACTCTGTGTCCCATTGTCCACCAATCAACACTGTGTCCCATTGTCCACCAATCAACTGTGTGTCCCATTGTCCACCAATCAACTCTGTGTCCCATTGTCCACCAATCAACTCTGTGTTCCATTGTCTTCAAATCAACTCTGTGTCCCATTGTCCACCAATCAACTCTGTGTCCCATTGTCCACCAATCAACTCTGTGTCCCTTTGTCCACCAATCAACTCTGTGTCCCATTGTCTTCTAATCAACTCTGTGTCCCATTGTCCACCAATCAACTCTGACATTGAGTGACATTGACGGACTCGCACATTGCGGGGATGATTTCAATCGTATCCAGATATATGATCGAAAGAAATTTCGTCGTAGGTAAACTGATCGACGGTAAATATATCGAACGGAAATTTGGTCGAATTATTTTTTTCTTCAATTTTTACGTTAAAATTTTGTTTTAAATTTCTTTTTGAACGCATTATTTTGTTTAAACTATATGGTATAGTTCGATCAAAAAGAAATTTGTCGACAATTTTAACATGTGAACTATAATCCCCACCCCTACTTTTATTAGGCTGACTTCGACGGGCGTTCTCAATTTCCGCTCCCCCACCACATGTTCGTCTATCAAAGTGGCAAGTGAAGTGTACATTTTATTTGCAATACTGCACTTTATTTCAATCTATAAACGTCAGTCATCTACTTGGAGAAGTGACCTGAAGTTGATATGCGATGTGAATAGCTATTGTGTATTGCATACATTGTATATTCATTTACTGCTACATTACAGTAGTGTACGATTTTGAGATGGTAAAGTTCTATTCTGAGGCTACATTGTACTGTATTGGGAGTTCCAGCGTAACCAGCTCTGCTACTGTAGTATCATAATAAACGTAATTCAAAATTAGTTTGACCTGGGTTCAGAGGCGTAGCGAGAGTGTTTGGCGCCCGGGGACAAGATTCGCGCCCGGGGACAAGTTCCATCTTTTAAAGCGCCCCCTTTTCTTTTTTTCAACTCTCAAACCCATTATTTTTACCAATAATATAATATCAAAGCACATTTTGGCGCCCCTAACTAACTTGCGCCCGGGGACATCTGTCCCCCCTGCCCCCACTTCGCTACGCCTCTGCCTGGGTTAAATGTAAAGCTAGCCGATAAATAATGATCGCAGGTAAACGAAAAATGAAACGTCAACCAATAAGAAAGCGTGTTTTAACGAACATGTGAGGCTAATGTCTGGTAATGTTCGTGATCCAACCAATTAAGCTTCCTTAGGCTAAGCTTTCGATCGATACCAAATATTTCAAGATAGCGCTGTAATTATATTAAAAGGCAAAGGACACCCAATGGTCTTTTTTGGATGAATTTCCGCCACCGCCGGTTAAAATTTTCTCTTACCATTCTTTTTAAAAAACACATTTTAACAACGTAGGGATCGTCCATTAATTATGTCAAGAAAATAGGGAAAGGGGGGGGGGGGAGAAATGTTTGACAATTGTTGACAAGGGGGGAGCGGAAAAAGGGGAGGGGGGTAGATTAGTTGACGTCAACAAAAATGTTTTCTCTATCAAAATTTTTATCTTAAAAAATTGACTGGTTATTGCATTATTTTAACATTATTTTTACATACAATGATTTTTTCCTACTTTGGAAGATCGTTGAGGACGCCCTAAGCACATGGCACCCAGGGTAACTGCCAACGTTGCCCGTACCTTGAGCCAGCCCTGTGGGTAGGAAATGGTTAAACAAAAACATCAGAATAGTAGGCTATGTAATATCAGACTATTCAACTCTTGACAGCTAAGGTGGCAAAAAAAGCGAAATAATATTTGGTGTTGGGCGTGTCGCCAGTGGCGTAGGAGGGAGGGTTGGGGGCGGTCCGTCCCTTCCGGTACTTTTTTTCGCCATTTAGGGGCGGGCGGGCTACTCACTATGATAATATGAAATATTGGCATCTATAATTGGCAGCATTCTAGAGTGTATCTAGTCTTTTATTCTGACCCAGTTAACTGAGAATATTAGATCAACAAATAGGAGCGGCGCTAACAAGAGGATAGTCTTCATAGTGCTCTCACCACATAGATCTTTTCTTTTGATGGGGCGGGTTGGCTTGAAATGGGCGCTAACAAGAGGATAGTCTTCATAGTGCTCACCACAGAGATCTTTTCTTTTGATGGGGCGGGTTGGCTTGAAATGGGCGCTAACAAGAGGATAGTCTTCATAGTGCTCACCACAGAGATCTTTTCTTTTGATGGGGCGGGGTGGCTTGAAATAGGCGCTAACAAGAGGATAGTCTTCATAGTGCTCACCACAGAGATCTTTTCTTTTGATGGGGCGGGATGGCTTGAAATGGGTGCTAACAAGAGGATAGTCTTCATAGTGCTCACCACAGAGATCTTTTCTTTTGATGGGGCGGGTTGGCTTGAAATGGGCGCTAACAAGAGGATAGTCTTCATAGTGCTCACCACAGAGATCTTTTCTTTTGATGGGGCGGGATGGCTTAAAATAACAAGCTAAATTCTGGGCTGTGTGACCACAGGAATAATATAGACCTACACTATGTAATGACAGGAATAATATAGACCTACACTATGTAATGACAGGAATAATATAGACCTACATTATGTAATGACAGGAATAATATAGAGCTACACTATGTAATTACAGGAATAATATAGACCTACACTATGTAATGACAGGAATAATATAGACCTACACTATGTAATGACCGGAATAATATAGACCTACATTATGTAATGACAGGAATAATATAGAGCTACACTATGTAATTACAGGAATAATATAGACCTACACTATGTAATGACAGGAGTAATATAGACCTACACAAAATAATGACATGAATAATATAGACCTACACTATGTAATGACAGGAATAATATAGACCTACACTATGTAATGACAGGAGTAATATAGACCTACACAAAATAATGACAGGAATAATATAGCCCTACACTATGAAATGACAGGAATAATATAGACCTACACTATGTAATGACAGGAATAATATAGACCTACACTATGTAATGACAGGAGTAATATAGACCTATACAATATAATGCCAGGAATAATATAGACCTACACTATCAAATGACAGGAATAATATAGACCTACACTATGTAATGACAGGAATTATATAGACCTACACTATGTAATGACAGGAGAAATATAAACCTACACAATATAATGACAGGAATAATATAGACCTACACAATGTAATGAAAGGAATAATATAGACCTACACTATGTAATGACCGGAAGAATATAGCCCCACATTATGTGGCGACTGGAATAATATAGACCTACATTAGAGACCGATCGAAAGAGATTTACTGATTTCGGCCGAAACTGAAACCTGACCGAAAGTTAAAATTGACTTTCGGCCGAAACCAAAATCTTAACGAGACTTTTAACCGAAGCCGAAACCAAACGTTTAAAGGGAAATTTCTACCGAAACTGATGCCGAAATCGAAATATTTACGTTTTGAAATTCGATCATTCACACATTCTGCAAACATCGACAAATGATAGGGGAAAGTATCAATGTTAACATTGTTTTTATAATAATTGGATTATCGTGAATATGAATAAAAAACATCGAAGCAAATTTTAACAACCCCCCCCCCACCCCAAATCAACAGTTGTCAAACTTTTCTATACCACACCCTTAAAAAATGAATTATAATATAAATAAATATTTAAAAATTCATTTTTTTATTTTGCTGATCTATTTTAATCACATAAAATTGTAGGAAAACATTTTATTGCATCTTTAGTTTGTTAATTAGCAGGTTAAAATTTTAAATAACTAAAAATTATATAACTATTTTAATTTACACTCAATAAATTTGTTAAAATAATGTACCAGTCAATTTTTAGGATAAAAATTTAATAGAGAAAATTTGATTGTTGACGTCGACCAGTCTACCTCACTCCCCCTTGTCAACAATTGTCAAACATTTCCGAATCCACCCCCCCCCCCAGTTTTGTTGACATAGTTAAGGGCTGACCCTCATTTGAGTTTACCAGTACTTAAATCACTGCTGTGGCTTAAAGTAGATTTTATTGCATTCAACTGATATAGTTTGCTATTATTGTATTTTTACATTTTGATTTTAAAAGGGAAGCCGATTAATCAGACCAAATTCAAAGAAATGTTTATATTTTGGCCATTTTCTCCAATGTTTATAACTTTAGGATATTAGAAACGCATCTTCGAGAAAATAAAAATGTAAACATGTGAAGTGTGTCTGTCTCTGTATATTTGCTAAGGCTTATTAGCCAAAACGTCATTTTTTATTTTTTTGGGGGGTATTTCTCTTCTTGGGTTTTTTTGTTTTTCTTTATCCTGTGTATACTTTCAGCAACGTGGCTGGCAATGGCGTAGCTAGAGTTGGTGTCACCCGGTGCGGTCAACTCATGGTGACCCCCATCCCCCACGTGGCTGGTAGGCGCAATGGCGTAGCTAGAGTTGGTGTCACCCGGTGCGGTCAACTCATGGTGACCCACCACACCCCGACTTCTAGGATGGATTTCTTCATGTTAAAATAAGTCCACCGTATAACAATGACAAGAACAAAGACATTTGTTGAGGTTCAGGTGATCAATTCATTTAAGAACTGTAACAACGTTAAGTTATAGTTATTTTTACATAAAATTTAATTTATTTAAAATTTTCCTTTCCAGATCTTCAAAGCTGCAAACCTGTCCATCGCTTTATTAAAATCATATCCTTCACTGCATTACTTTCAATTGATATCAGAGTCATTCTAGAAAGCTGTCCGATGGTGGATTGTAAGTAGTTCTTGATAAGCCTTAGTTTTGAAAAGCTCCGCTCACATAAAGCCACAGACAAACAGATCGTAAGAAACAATTGAAGGCTTAGAGAGAGTGTTGGAAGAGACTCCAGATAGTCCCATTCAGCTATGAATTTCAAAACATCCAATACTAACCAGTAAATTTGAAATTCAATATCAGCTGCATTTAGGTGTCTTCTAAGCCTTGGTATTATTATCTTCTGATAAATCATCATATAAAGAGGTTAATTTGAAACGGACACCAATAACTCTTCTTCACTTGCTGATACTAGACTTTTTGGGTTGAACAGCCTCAAACATATCTGCTACTTACTCGATTGCTGATGATCTGACCTGGAGTTCAGGATGAAAGAGATCAATGCACAGCCTCTCCCTACTGTTTTCTTCTCACAAAGAGCGTTCAGCGTCTATTAATTGTTCTCCTGGCTTTCTAATCTTAAGCCTTAATCTTCTCTCTACCGAAATTCCATATTGGTCTGATTTTAAAAGTGCCTTTTCAATAGCATGTTCCCATAAGTTACAGTGCTTCACGTGCAGAAACAATCTTAAGGCTTCTAGGTTGGTCACCGATGTGTCAAGAGTAAAGCCTTTAGTTTGCATATACTGCTGTGTAAGATAAACTACCTCAAATAGATCAGCCCAGAGTTAAGGGTAGCAGATAAACGTGAAATCACAGACAGCATGTAAAAGACCTTGTGCTGTACTTCTTGTGTCCAAATTTTCAAGAGGATCACATAGAGCTTTAATCACCGTCACGCATTGATTAAACTTATGTTTCACTGTTTTACAGCAGCATGATGAGCACTCAAGCGTGTTGTTGACAGTCTTTTCACCGACATTCCTGTATATCCAATTAAAACACCCCATCGATGAGTGGATTCAGCAAAGAAGACAAATGTTCTCTCAAGAGTACCGAAAAATGTAATACATGAAGCACTTTCGTCTAAAGAGTGGTTTATACATTCATTAAAAATCGTTTTCTTAATATTTCTTTTCAGAATGGCCTGTACACCCCCATGGCTTCCAGACATTGTGCCAGCATTATCGTAACCTTGAGCTCTGAACATCATTATGTCTAGTCCATCACGTTTTAGATTTGTAAGAATGTCAGAACTGAAGTCATCATCTTTTATCCCCTTTAAAGGGAAAAATCCAAGAAACACGTATCTCACTTCAACTTTAGTCTTTTATAAGTGTTCTATATTATATACGATTCTCTACCCCCATAAGTGACCCAGGAATGCTCTCTTTTAACACATCCCTGTCCCCTAATGTCCAGTCAATTAGAATTTTCCGTCGTTAACCCCAAAATTATCAAGCGACGTCTGGAAGGCCCGAAACATAATAGTATCGAAAGAAACAATCCCCTTTATCTCGAAATGCGATAATCTATTTAACCTTAACTTCACCCCCTTAAAAATAACAGCAACTTCCGTCCATCCTATAAGTTACCTTAACAACAATAGAACTCTGTCCTGTAACCCCGCCCCAGTCATTAGTGACACAATGGTAGGCTGAGAAGCGTCTTTTGGTGAACCCTGGTCATTATTTGGTTTCTTGACACATCAAAGCAAGCATCCTGCTAGTGAGTTTAGCGAGTCACATCTTTTCTTTGTGGCTTTTCGCTGCTGGTAGCCACTAAGCCGTTGAGATGTGTGCACGCCATGTGGCAAGATAGACTAATCTTGAAAAACAAAAGTGGGTACATTCAGACAATCCGCGCCACGGCCGCCATCTTGGTTGCCCCGACCCGTGACAGGGCACCATTTTAAACATATCCCTAATTGCGTCGTGTTCAATACAACAAACAAAAATTATTACTTGCGACAATTAAAAAACAACAATCAGAGCACTATCTAAAATACAACATACAAAGGTGGCACCTAACACCCAGCAGTTGAAAGATGACAATCGTGCTCAACTGTAAGGGGTGGTGCTAGTGACGAATCGGCGAAAATATCAATTTTTGAGAATTTCTGGGTTTCGATAGATTTGGTTTAAAAATAAAAATGTGTAAACTCTATTAAATTTAAATGAATTATTATAAGGTATTAGAAAATGCTGTGCCATATTATTTTATTAACCCTATAAATGGGTTAAAGGTCATATTTTATGTTTTTAATTTGTACCGATTCGATTATGTACTTAGAGTCGTCCGACAACATCGTATTTGGTATCAATGGAAAGCTTTCGGAACACTCCGGTCGGCGTTGAATCTTGTTCAAAGCGGTGTTTCTCTGACCTAATTATAAGATAACCTTATTTCTGACGCATCAACCTTGAATTTTTAACAAAGCACGCATTTGGACTGGTTACATGTTTGTAAAATTTACCTGTGATCGGATATCATTTTATGAAATTCGGTTAGACCGAGCAGTGTGAGCTCTGTAAATATTAAATTTTTCGATTTGGTGTCACCTATGAGATGGTTCCCCCGGTGCGGTCTGCATCCCCGCACCCCCCGTGGCTACGCCACTGGGTGGGGAAACAGGGAAAAGTTTACAACCGTCCATAATGTGTGTGTGTGTGTGTTTTTTTTTTTTGGTTTTTTTTTTTTTTTTTTGTTTTTTTTTTTTTTTTTGAATTGGCAATCCTGGGATGTGCTATTGTCAGCTTCCCCTTGATACTAGTACTGTACTAAATTCAATAGGCGTCTTGGACATTTAGCCTCTCAGGTAGCCAATTTATTGACGTTCTAAGATTATTTGTTTAGGGGTGTGTGTGGGGGGGGGGGGAGGGAAGGGTTTGAAACGGCATCCGAGGAGATTAATGTGCCGATATCATAAAAGTCGAGGTCATTCCGGTGTCGATAGTATGACAGCCGACCCATTACTGTGGCAGTAAAATGCCAGCTGAGGTCATAAATGTTGCGGTTGAATGTCAGCCGAGGTTATTACTATGTCGCAGATAATGACATCTGCATGCGGGTTGTGTTATATACACTAATCTCTTATAAGCGTATTGTTGTGGGGTTTTTTTATTACAACTACACTAGGGTGACAAAACCTCCAGTAAAAACGGAATTGTCCCGTTTTTTCACGATCGTACCCGGTGTCCCGAAAACGTCTCCCGGGACGCCTAAATGTCACGTTTCTAAAACCAAAACACATTTTCAAAACACCTGCAGGTTCTCTGCCATTTCGAGATGGACTGTTCTAGTTTTGACAACTTTATATCAGATAAGAAGGAGGTTTTAACAATGGCTGGGACAACAGCCAAATATCCTCAATTGAAATCCTAGACTAGAGAACTTGAATTTGTTGTGTTGAATTATGTTGTCAAGTATGTTTCAATAAATAAGCATTCACTGCAAAATTATTGTTTTCGTTTATGATATGCCTCAGAGTTTAAATTAAATTACAAAAGTGAAGATCAATGTAAAAAGATTTCTAGGTCTCAAAAAAGTTCAAAATGACCATATTTCAATAAACAGTTCCCGGCGGAGGCCCCCAGACTCCTCTTTAGCTTGAAGGTATCCCCCCCCACCCCCAAACTCACCTTGGGTGTGTCCCGTTTTTGCCAGTACATGAATAGGTCACCCTAAACCAGGGGTCGGGAACCTTTTTGTCTGAGAGAGCCATGGGCACCACATATTATGAAAAGTAATTCTGTGAGAGCCATACATTATGTTTAAAACTAAAAATTCAAGTAAATGTGTGCATTTTGTGTAATTTGAACACTAAAAATGCAATAACTATGTCTCAAAATTCTTTTTAATAACATTGTTGTGCTGTTGCTAATCGATAATGAGTATTTCTTACCATTAATGTGACTTATTTTTATAATCGAACATTTGTCTGCGAGCCAGATGCAGCCATCAATAGAGCCACATCTGGCTTGCGAGCCATAGGTTCCAGACCCTGCTCTAAACTATACCAGTATTTAAGAATATATTTATCGCCAAGTATAAAATGTAGCAATGTAGGCTAAATGCATTGTAAGCCCAGTCACAACCACATGCTCGTCACATGTCGAGTGCGTGAGTTATTATCATCACGGTACCACTCTCTCGTGACCTACTTTTCCTTTATTGTATCACACCCTGAAAAAAAAAAAGCCAGAAGTGACAAATGGCTTCTACAGCTATTCGCATCCTGATGTTTTGTGTTGTTAATGGGAGACTGAGATCAATCAAGTCGTCATAACACAAGAAATCAATGGTCTCTGTCCGTCTGTCTCTCCCTCTCTCTTTCTCTCTGTCTCTCTAGATCAATGGTTTCTGTCGGTCTGTCTCTCCCTTTCTAAATCAATGCTTTCTGTCCGTCTGTCTCTCCCTTTCTCTCTCTCTCTCTAAATCAATGGTTTCTGTCCGTCTGTCTCTCCCTTTCTCTCTCTCTCTCTAAATCAATGGTTTCTGTGGGTCTGTCTCTCTCTTTCTCTCTCTCTAAATAAATGTTTTCTGTCCGTCTGTCTCTCCCTTTCTCTCTCTCTAAATCAATGGTTTCTGTCGGTCTGTCTCTCTCTTTCTCTCTCTCTCTAAATAAATGTTTTCTGTCCGTCTGTCTCTCCCTTTCTCTCTCTCTAAATCAATGGTTTCTGTCCGTCTGTCTCTCCCTCATTCTCTCTCTCTAAATCAATGGTTTCTGTCCGTCTGTCTCTCTCTTTCTCTCTCTCTAAATCAATGGTTTCTGTCCGTCTGTCTCTCTCTTTCTCTCTCTCTAAATCAATGTTTTCTGTCCGTCTGTCTCTCCCTTTCTCTCTCTCTAAATCAATGGTTTCTGTCCGTCTGTCTCTCCCTTTCTCTCTCTCTAAATCAATGGTTTCTGTCGGTCTGTCTCTCCCTTTCTCTCTCTCTAAATCAATGGTTTCTGTCCGTCTGTCTCTCTCTTTCTCTCTCTAAATAAATGTTTTCTGTCCGTCTGTCTCTCCCTTTCACTCTCTCTAAATATCTGGTTTCTGTCGGTCTGTCTCTCCCTTTCTCTCTCTCTAAATCAATGGTTTCTGTCCGTCTGTCTCTCCCTTTCTCTCTCTCTAAATCAATGGTTTCTGTCCGTCTGTCTCTCTCTTTCTCTCTCTCTAAATCAATGTTTTCTGTCCGTCTGTCTCTCTCTTTCTCTCTCTCTAAATCAATGTTTTCTGTCCGTCTGTCTCTCCCTTTCTCTCTCTCTAAATCAATGGTTTCTGTCCGTCTGTCTCTCCCTCTCTCTTTCTCTCTCTCTAAATCAATGGTTTCTGTCCGTCTGTCTCTCCCTCCCTCTTTCTCTCTCTCTAAATCAATGGTTTCTGTCCGTCTGTCTCTCCCTCTCTTTCTCTCTCTCTAAATCAATTGCTTCTGTCGGTCTCTCTCGCACTCTATCTTTCTCTCTCTCTCCCTCTCTAAATCAATGGTTTCTGTCCGTCTGTCTCTCCCTCTCTCTTTCTCTCTCTCTAAATCAATGGTTTCTGTCCGTCTGTCTCTCCCTCTCATTCTCTCTCTCTCTCTCTCTCTCTAAATCAATGGTTTCTGTCCGTCTATCTCTCCCTCTCTCTTTCTCTTTTTCTAAATCAATGGTTTCTGTCGGTCTCTTTCTCTCTTTCTTTCTCTCTCCCCCTCTCTCTCTCTCTCTCTCTCTCTCTAAATCAATGTTTTCTTTCTGTCTCTCTCCTTCTCTCTTTCTCTGTCTCTAACCTAAATCAATGGTTTCTTTGAGTCTCTCTCTTTCACTCTCTCTTTCGCTCTCTCTTTCTCACTCTGACTGTCTGTTTCTGTCTGTTTCACTCTCTTGGCGCTCTCTCTTTCTCCCTCCTTTTCTTTCACTATCTTTATTTTTTTCTCGTTTGTCTCTTTTCTTTCTCTCCCTGTCCTCACCTCTCTGCTTATTAATCCATCTATCCATCTACCCATACATACATACATACATCCACATAGCTGTTTATCTCTATTATCCATATATCTAATATATATTATTCTTATATATCTCTATCTATCTATCTATCTATCTATCTATCTATCTATCTATCTATCTATCTATCTATCTATCTATCTATCTATCTATCTATCTATCTATCTATCTATCTATCTATCTATCTATCTATCTATCTATC
>CAXITT010000263.1:325273-374562 GCA_964033795.1 Lymnaea stagnalis
ATCTATCTATCTATCTATCTATCTATCTATCTATCTATCTATCTATCTATCTATCTATCTATCTATCTATCTATCTATCTATCTATCTATCTATCTATCCATCTATCCATCCATCCATCCATCTATCCATCCATCTATCTACCCATCTAATCTATCTATCTATCTATCTATCCATCTAATCTATCTATCTAACTATCTAACTATCTATCTATCTATCTATCTATCTATCTATCCATCCATCCATCTATCCATCCATCCATCTATCCATCCATCCATCCATCCATCCATCCATCCCTCCCTCCCTCCCTCCATCCATCCATCCATCCCTCCATCCATCCATCCTTCCCTCCATCCATACATCCTTCCCTCCATCGATCCATCCATCCATCCTGCCTGCCTGCCTGCCTCCTTCCTGCCTGCCAGCCTGCCAGCCTGCCTGCCAGCCTGCCTGCCTGCCTGCCTGCCTGCCTGCCTACCTACCTACCTACCTACCTACCTATCTATCTATCTATCCATCTATCCATCTATCCATCTATCCATCCATCCATCTATCTACCCATCTAATCTATCTATCCATCCATCCATCCATCTATCCATCCATCTATCTACCCATCTAATCTATCTATCTATCTATCCATCTAATATATTTATCTAACTATCTATCTATCTATCTATCTATCTATCTATCTATCTATCTATCTATCTATCTATCTATCTATCTATCTATCTATCTATCTATCTATCTATATATCTATCTATCTATCTATCTATCTATCTATCTATCTATCTATCTATATATCTATCTATCTATCTATCTATCTATCTATCTATCTATCTATCTATCTATCTATCTATCTATCTATCTAATCTGTCTGTCTGTCTGTCTGTCTGTCTGTCTGTCTGTCTATCTAGCTAGCTAGCTAGCTAGCTATTCATCAATCCAACTATCCACCCATCCAATTATACATCCATCCATTCAACTGTACATCCCGCAATCCCTAGCTGCACTCATCTCTCTTTGTGTGTTTATGTTTGTGGCGTTGCCATAGCAATATAATGACGAAATCGAATTGAATGGACCGTGTGTTATTTTAACCTCAATGCTTTAAGGTCACCAACGATTGGCAGTTGGACAGAAATAGGTATTTCCAAATTATACAGCTCTCTTTGGAATTCCATTTAAAAAATGAGAAGTGTGTGTCTCCACTTCTGAAATGCATTGTTCCTTTTGTGAAGCCGTGGTAAACAAGCATTATAAGTGGTGCACAGTATAGCGATGTTGGGAGACCCTTGTGAGGCGATCAATCACACGGCTGTACTGTACATCCCAGGCATTTGGATAAGTCAAGGGAGGAAGTTCTACTTATTTGAATGACACAATCACCATCTCATGCATCGCACGTGCTTTGGTTGTCAAGGATCATGTGCAAATAATACAAATGATGTATTTGTAAACCACTGCTGTGTATTAGAGTAGAGATTGAGTTACTGAAGGGCCATTGTTGTGTGTGAGAATAGAGATTGAGTTACTGAAGGGTCATTGTTGTGTGTTAGAATAGAGATCGAGTTACTGAAGGGTCATTGTTGTGTGTTAGAATAGAGATTGAGTTACTGAAGGGTCATTGTTGTGTGTGAGAATAGAGATTGAGTTACTGAAGGGTCATTGTTGTGTGTGAGAATAGAGATTGAGTTAGGGTCATTGTTGTGTGTGAGAATAGAGATTGAGTTACTGAAGGGTCATTGTTGTGTGTGAGAATAGAGATTGAGTTACTGAAGGGTCATTGTTGTGTGTGAGAATAGAGATTGAGTTACTGAAGGGTCATTGTTGTGTGTTAGAATAGAGATTGAGTTACTGAAGGGTTATTGTTGTGTGTGAGAATAGAGATTGAGTTACTGAAGGGTCATTGTTATGTGTGAGAATAGAGATTGAGTTACTGAAGGGTCATTGTTGTGTGTTAGAGTAGAGATTGAGTTACTGAAGGGTCATTGTTTATGGTTAGTGGATTGATTTAATGCGGCAAGACTGTCATCTCAGGTGTCATAAGTACACAACGTGTCAAAGCTTGAATGCCAATAAAACAAAATGTGGGTTCAAATAAGTATTTTCTATTTATTTAATAAAGTTGAACTTCTCCTCCTGCACGAAAATAATATTTCTATAAAAACCATTAGAGCTCTCTAATGTCTTTGTCTTTTTTTAATGCAACTTTTTCTTTTGAAATTCATTTAGCTTTCATTTAAGTTCAAATGGCGTTTTTAGATGAGTTGTTGTTTTTCATTATTAAAATGTTTCAAACAGGGGCGTGGAATGTGGGGTGCGGAGAGGATGGTCCGCCCCGGGGGTCCCTTTTTCTCTATACGGAGGGGCGGCAGTTTACGGTAATTCTCTAGGGTTGGAAAATGACAGTCAGCCCCAGGCGGCACACTAGCTGAGCAACTGGTTTAATAATGAAGTGAGCCACTGACCTAGGCCCCAGGCCTACTAGTCGCCAACAAGTCAGATCAATCAGAGATGGGAATCGAACCGAACCGGAACAGAATACACCGAACTGGAACCCCGCTGACGACCGAACCGAACCCGAACTTCAACGTCACTGACTACGAGCCGAACTTCAACGTCACTGACTACGAGCCGAACTTCAACGTCACTGACTACGAGCCGAACTTCAACGTCATTGACTACGAGCCGAACTTCAACGTCACTGACTATGAGCCGAACTTCAACGTCACTGACTACGAGCCGAACTTCAACGTCACTGACTATGAGCCGAACTTCAACGTCACTGACTATGAGCCGAACTTCAAAGTCACTGACTACGAGCCGAACTTCAACGTCACTGACTACGAACCGAACCAAACGAACCAATGGCAAACTTTTTAAAACAGAAAATGTTTGACGAATGCTAATATTTTAATTAAAACTTTATATACGCCCATGTGCGAATTGTATCCTTCAAAAACAACTATCTAGAATTATTTAATAAACCGGGTGCATTTTTTTCTAATAGGGTCCGGGTATTTTGAGAAATAGGCGTACAGACAGTCCTACAGACAGTCCTACAGACAGTCCTACGTCTTACACGTGGCTCTTTATGAAATTTTTTACCCGCGTTCACACGTCACGCCTGACATCCTTTTTACACGCTGTACTGTTTCGGAACACACCAGAAGCAATATATATATACAGTGGAGACCCGCTATAACGCGCCCCGCTATAACGCGCCCCGCTATAACGCGAATTCGGCATGGCTCCCGAAATTTGAAATTCATTTACTCCATCAGGCCTAATTTCTTTGAAAATTTTATCCATTGCTTGGAAAGCCATTTTTTAAAGCGAAAAAAAAAATCACAACTTTTCAAAATATCGTCGAAAATGAACCCTTAAACGCACCACGTTTAAACTAGTATCAAAACTATGGATGAACTGCATGCCACGACGGCACAGTAGCATACGGTGTTGATACAACGTTAAATATTGTAAAACCGCACATTAAAGCAACCCCGCTTTAACGCGATCCGATTTGATGGACCCCGAGCATCGCGTTATAGCGGGGTTCCACTGTATATATATATATATATATATATGTGTGTGTGTGTATGTGTATGTGTATATATATATTATATATATATAAGAGATTGTAATAAGCATTGTGTAAGAAAAATCTCAGTGAAAATTCTAGATAGAGAAAATGGATAAGCCATTTCTAATCGTCCTTTCAATAAGAATAAAACTTGGAACACAATAAAATGTTATGTTGGCCTTTTTTTTTTCCATTGAAGTTTAACGACCCACGTGACCCACGCGTGTATTATAGTACATAATTCACTGTGCACTAGAAAATAAACGTTCGATCATGAAAGACAATTTATTTTCTTCTTTTTAATGCATTTCTTTATTTAGGCTTATCGGCTTATGTTTATGAAAACGTAATATATATGCTGTTTAAATTGAAATCAAACCAGCAAACGCATTTCAAATTGCCCTCAATTAATTGTGT
Organism: Lymnaea stagnalis; assembly: GCA_964033795.1. Lineage (NCBI taxonomy): Eukaryota > Metazoa > Mollusca > Gastropoda > Lymnaeidae > Lymnaea > Lymnaea stagnalis. The sequence continues at coordinate 329,272 of CAXITT010000263.1, forward strand.
CGAACCTAACCCGAACTTGTAAGAGAGCAAGAGGGTTCGATTGCCATCTCTCTTTCAACTACCAGATCACCCGGAATCCATGAAACGTCAACAAATTCTTAACTTTAACACGTTCAATCAAAGGAAGGGTGATATGTTGGACGTGTGCACAGACCATGCCAGACAGAGGTCCCCCACCCCGGGGCTGATCGTCTCAGTCCACCAGCACTTGTAGTGTGTTGTAAGACTATGACCGTCTTTCACCAGCCACCACTTTCTGATTGTACAATTCTTTAACGAGGCGAAAAGTGTAACAATGACGTAGGCCTTCCCCCCCCCCCTCCCCCTCTCGCCTATAAAACGCGTGCCGTGAGCTGAGTGCTAGCAGATCAAGACGCGCCGGGTTTCCACACACGTCCACGTCCCACGAGAGTTTGATGTGATTCGCCTTGCAGGACTGGACTGATAACATTCGATTTAGGGACTTGGTTTTATTTAGCTCTTGGTGGCATGGATTTGTCCACAAGATAAGAGCAGGGGAATAGCGTGACATAAGCCTATCAGACCCACATACCAGTCGTTGCATTGGGAAAAAGGGTAAGCTATTTACTATTTTTAACACCCGTTAAATTTTTCTAAAACATTTTGTCGTTTAGCTTTGTGTTTATTATTATAGGATATTATAGAACAATCAACTTAAATTCAGATGCATAGATATACTTATAATTGATATTTAAGGCCTCGTCTACAGAGTGCGCCAAATAGTGTGTATGCCAAATAGTGTGTATGCCCTACTCACTCTAGGAAAAGAAAAACACGTAGCCTAAAAATATTTTACTGCTATTTTTTAAAGATACGAATATGGGTCAGAAGGAAGATCATGCACAACAATTTGAAGGAATAAGGCATGTGCAAATAACAATAAGAAGAAATACCACAACAAACAAATAGTGCATACACGTTTATTTGTATGAATGTATGTGTAACAATGCCGGCCTTTAGGGTGTGCGACCTGTGCACTCGCACAGGGTGCCGGCCGTGGTCATAGGATCGCCTGGGGCGCCCAGTAAATATTTAAATTCCCGTAGTTCATTATAGTGAAGTGTGAACCTGAGTCCTGGGGCGAGAAACGGTATTCTAACTTTTGGTACAATCGCTTTTCCGTCCAAATTAATGTGCATGTTAGAATACGTATATTTAGCTACATGTATGGCATCATAACAAGTGCTTCATAGCCTACATCGTAATCGGAAAAAGAGCGGAGCCATACATGGAAGGGGCGCCGAACGTGTGCTTCAAACGGGTGCTTCGCACAGGGCGTAAGTTTGGCCAAGGCTACCTTGCCTTGCTCTACCTTGCTCTACTATCTCATGAATAATAAACTCTCCATAAAAATTCGGACTTTAGTGAACTTTGTTTAGGTGGCCCTTTGTTTACGTGGCCCCTTTGTTTACGTGGCCCTTTGTTTACAGACCCTTTCTTTGGAAACAATCTGTCAATCTCCCAACTCAGCTTCTAGAAAAAATTGTCATGATCAGCCCATGATAAACAACACTACACTCAAACACTTCCAGTTAGGAAGACTTGAACACTTCAAATTAGGAAGACTTGATCACTTCCACTTAGGATGACTTGAACATTTTCAGTTAGGATGACTTGAACACTTCCAGTTAGGATGACTTGAACACTTCCACTTAGGATGACTTGAAAACTTCTAGTTAGGAAGACTAGATCACTTCCAGTTGGGAAGACTAGAACACTTCCAATTAGTATTACTAGATCACTTCCAGTTAGGATGACTAGAACACTTCCGGTTAGGAAGACTAGAACACTTCCAGTTAGGAAGACTAGATCACTTCCAGTTAGGATGACTAGAACACTTCCGGTTAGGAAGACTAGAACACTTCCAGTTAGGAAGACTAGAACACTTCCAGTTAGGAAGACTAGAACACTTCCAGTTAGGAAGACTTGAACACTTCCAGTTAGGATGACTTGAACACTTCCAGTTAGGAAGACTAGAACACTTCCAGTTAGGATGACTTGAACACTTCCAGTTAGGAAGACTAGAGCACTTCCAGTTATGAAGACTAGAACACTTCCAGTTGGGAAGACTAGAACACTTCCAGTTAGGAAGACTTGAACACTTCCAGTTAGGATGACTTGAACACTTCCAGTTAGGATGACTTGAACACTTCCAGTTAGGAAGACTTGAACACTTCCAGTTAGGATGACTTGAACACTTCCAGTTAGGAAGACTAGAACACTTCCAGTTAGGAAGACTAGAACACTTCCAGTTAGGAAGACTTGAACACTTCCAGTTAGGATGACTTGAACACTTCCAGTTAGGAAGACTTGAACACTTCCAGTTAGGATGACTTGAACACTTCCAGTTAGGAAGACTAGAACACTTCCAGTTAGGAAGACTAGAACACTTCCAGTTAGGAAGACTAGAACACTTCCAGTTAGGAAGACTAGAACACTTCCAGTTAGGAAGACTAGAACACTTCCAGTTAGGAAGACTAGAACACTTCCAGTTAGGAAGACTAGAACACTTCCAGTTAGGAAGACTAGAACACTTCCAGTTAGGAAGACTAGAACACTTCCAGTTAGGAAGACTAGAACACTTCCAGTTAGGAAGACTAGAACACTTCCAGTTAGGAAGACTAGAACACTTCCAGTTAGGAAGACTAGAACACTTCCAGTTAGGAAGACTAGAACACTTCCAGTTAGGAAGACTAGAACACTTCCAGTTAGGAAGACTAGAACACTTCCAGTTAGGAAGACTAGAACACTTCCAGTTAGGAAGACTAGAACACTTCCAGTTAGGAAGACTAGAACACTTCCAGTTAGGAAGACTAGAACACTTCCAGTTAGGAAGACTAGAACACTTCCAGTTAGGAAGACTAGAACACTTCCAGTTAGGAAGACTAGAACACTTCCAGTTAGGAAGACTAGAACACTTCCAGTTAGGAAGACTAGAACACTTCCAGTTAGGAAGACTAGAACACTTCCAGTTAGGAAGACTAGAACACTTCCAGTTAGGAAGACTAGAACACTTCCAGTTAGGAAGACTAGAACACTTCCAGTTAGGAAGACTAGAACACTTCCAGTTAGGAAGACTAGAACACTTCCAGTTAGGAAGACTTGAACACTTCCAGTTAGGAAGACTAGAACACTTCCAGTTAGGAAGACTTGAACACTTCCAGTTAGGAAGACTAGAACACTTCCAGTTAGGAAGACTAGAACACTTCCAGTTAGGAAGACTAGAACACTTCCAGTTAGGAAGACTAGAACACTTCCAGTTAGGAAGACTTGAACACTTCCAGTTAGGAAGACTAGAACACTTCCAGTTAGGAAGACTTGAACACTTCCAGTTAGGATGACTTGAACACTTCCAGTTAGGATGACTAGAACACTTCCAGTTGGGAAGACTAGAACACTTCCAGTTAGGATTACTAGATCACTTCCAGTTAGGATGACTAGAACACTTCCGGTTAGGAAGACTAGATCACTTCCAGTTAGGAAGACTTGAACACTTCCAATTAGGAAGACTAGAGCACTTCCAGTTAGGAAGACTAGATCACTTCCAGTTAGGAAGACTAGATCACTTCCAGTTAGGAAGACTAGATCACTTCCAGTTAGAAAGACTAGAACACTTCCAGTTAGGAAGACTAGAACACTTCCAGTTAGGATGACTTGAACACTTCCAGTTAGGATGACTTGAACACTTCCAGTTAGGATGACTTGAACACTTCCAGTTAGGAAGACTTGAACATTTTCAGTTAGGAAGACTTGAACACTTCCAGTTAGGATGACTTGATCACTTCCAGTTAGGAAGACTTGAACACTTCCAGTTAGGATGACTTGAAAACTTCCAGTTAGGAAGACTTGAACACTTCCAGTTAGGATGACTTGAACACTTCCAGTTAGGAAGACTAGAACACTTCCAGTTAGGAAGACTAGAACACTTCCAGTTAGGAAGACTAGAACACTTCCAGTTAGGAAGACTAGAACACTTCCAGTTAGGAAGACTAGAACACTTCCAGTTAGGAAGACTTGAACACTTCCAGTTAGGAAGACTAGAACACTTCCAGTTAGGAAGACTTGAACACTTCCAGTTAGGATGACTTGAACACTTCCAGTTAGGATGACTAGAACACTTCCAGTTGGGAAGACTAGAACACTTCCAGTTAGGATTACTAGATCACTTCCAGTTAGGATGACTAGAACACTTCCGGTTAGGAAGACTAGATCACTTCCAGTTAGGAAGACTTGAACACTTCCAATTAGGAAGACTAGAGCACTTCCAGTTAGGAAGACTAGATCACTTCCAGTTAGGAAGACTAGATCACTTCCAGTTAGGAAGACTAGATCACTTCCAGTTAGAAAGACTAGAACACTTCCAGTTAGGAAGACTAGAACACTTCCAGTTAGGATGACTTGAACACTTCCAGTTAGGATGACTTGAACACTTCCAGTTAGGATGACTTGAACACTTCCAGTTAGGAAGACTTGAACATTTTCAGTTAGGAAGACTTGAACACTTCCAGTTAGGATGACTTGATCACTTCCAGTTAGGAAGACTTGAACACTTCCAGTTAGGATGACTTGAAAACTTCCAGTTAGGAAGACTTGAACACTTCCAGTTAGGATGACTTGAACACTTCCAGTTAGGATGACTAGAACACTTCCAGTTAGGAAGACTTGAACATTTTCAGTTAGGAAGACTTGAACACTTCCAGTTAGGATGACTTGATCACTTCCAGTTAGGAAGACTTGAACACTTCCAGTTAGGATGACTTGAAAACTTCCAGTTAGGAAGACTTGAACACTTCCAGTTAGGATGACTTGAACACTTCCAGTTAGGATGACTTGAACACTTCCAGTTAGGAAGACTTGAACACTTCCAGTTAGGATGACTTGATCACTTCCAGTTAGGATGACTAGAAAACTTCCAGTTAGGAAGACTTGAACACTTCCAGTTAGGAAGACTTGAACACTTCCAGTTATGAAGACTAGAACACTTCCAGTTAGGATGACTTGAACACTTCCAGTTATGAAGACTAGAACACTTCCAGTTAGGATGACTTGAACACTTCCAGTTATGAAGACTAGAACATTTCCAGTTAGGAAGACTAGAACACTTCCAGTTAGGAAGACTTGAAAACTTCCAGTTAGGAAGACTTGAACACTTCCAGTTAGGAAGACTTGAACACTTCCAGTTATGAAGACTAGAACACTTCCAGTTAGGATGACTTGAACACTTCCAGTTATGAAGACTAGAACATTTCCAGTTAGGAAGACTAGAACACTTCCAGTTAGGAAGACTTGAAAACTTCCAGTTAGGAAGACTTGAACACTTCCAGTTAGGAAGACTTGAACACTTCCAGTTATGAAGACTAGAACACTTCCAGTTAGGATGACTTGAACACTTCCAGTTATGAAGACTAGAACATTTCCAGTTAGGAAGACTAGAACACTTCCAGTTAGGAAGACTTGAACATTTCCAGTTAGGATGACTAGAACACTTCCAGTTGGGAAGACTTGAACACTTCCAGTTGGGAAGACTTGAACACTTCCAGTTAGGAAAACTAGAACACTTCCAGCTAGGATGACTAGAACACTTCAGTTGGGAAGACTAGATCACTTCAGTTGGGAAGACTAGAACACTTCCAGTTGGGAAGACTAGATCACTTCCAGTTAGGAAGACTAGAACACTTCCAGTTAGGATGACTTGAACACTTCCAGTTAGGAAGACTAGATCACTTCCAGTTGGGAAGACTAGAACACTTCCAATTAGTATTACTAGATCACTTCCAGTTAGGATGACTAGAACACTTCCGGTTAGGAAGACTAGAACACTTCCAGTTAGGAAGACTAGAACACTTCCGGTTAGGAAGACTAGATCACTTCCAGTTAGGAAGACTTGAACACTTCCAATTAGGAAGACTAGAGCACTTCCAGTTGGGAAGACTAGAACACTTCCAGTTAGGATGACTAGAACACTTCCAGTTAGGAAGACTAGAACACTTCCAATTAGGAAGACTAGAGCACTTCCAGTTATTAAGACTAGAACACTTCCAGTTAGGAAGACTAGAGCACTTCCAGTTAGGAAGACTAGATCACTTCCAGTTAGGAAGACTAGATCACTTCCAGTTAGGAAGACTAGATCACTTCCAGTTAGGATGACTTGAACACTTCCAGTTAGGAAGACTAGAACACTTCCAATTAGGAAGACTAGATCACTTCCAATTAGGAAGACTAGATCACTTCCAGTTGGGAAGACTAGATCACTTCCAGTTAGGATGACTTGAACACTTCCAGTTAGGAAGACTAGATCACTTCCAGCTAGGATGACTAGAACACTTCCAGTTAGGATTACTAGATCACTTCCAGTTAGGATGACTAGAACACTTCCGGTTAGGAAGACTAGAACACTTCCAGTTAGGAAGACTAGAACACTTCCAGTTAGGATTACTAGATCACTTCCAGTTAGGATGACTAGAACACTTCCGGTTAGGAAGACTAGATCACTTCCAGTTAGGAAGACTTGAACACTTCCAGTTATGAAGACTAGAACACTTCCAGTTAGGATGACTTGAACACTTCCAGTTATGAAGACTAGAACACTTCCAGTTAGGATGACTTGAACACTTCCAGTTATGAAGACTAGAACATTTCCAGTTAGGAAGACTAGAACACTTCCAGTTAGGAAGACTTGAAAACTTCCAGTTAGGAAGACTTGAACACTTCCAGTTAGGAAGACTTGAACACTTCCAGTTATGAAGACTAGAACACTTCCAGTTAGGATGACTTGAACACTTCCAGTTATGAAGACTAGAACATTTCCAGTTAGGAAGACTAGAACACTTCCAGTTAGGAAGACTTGAACACTTCCAGTTAGGAAGACTAGATCACTTCCAGTTAGGAAGACTAGATCACTTCCAGTTAGGAAGACTAGATCACTTCCAGTTAGGAAGACTAGATCACTTCCAGTTAGGAAGACTAGATCACTTCCAGTTAGGAAGACTAGATCACTTCCAGTTAGGAAGACTAGATCACTTCCAGTTAGGAAGACTAGATCACTTCCAGTTAGGAAGACTAGATCACTTCCAGTTAGGAAGACTAGATCACTTCCAGTTAGGAAGACTAGATCACTTCCAGTTAGGAAGACTAGATCACTTCCAGTTAGGAAGACTAGATCACTTCCAGTTAGGAAGACTAGATCACTTCCAGTTAGGAAGACTAGATCACTTCCAGTTAGGAAGACTAGATCACTTCCAGTTAGGAAGACTAGATCACTTCCAGTTAGGAAGACTAGATCACTTCCAGTTAGGAAGACTAGATCACTTCCAGTTAGGAAGACTAGATCACTTCCAGTTAGGAAGACTAGATCACTTCCAGTTAGGAAGACTAGATCACTTCCAGTTAGGAAGACTAGATCACTTCCAGTTAGGAAGACTAGATCACTTCCAGTTAGGATGACTTGAACACTTCCAGTTAGGTTGACTTGAACACTTCCAGTTGGGATGACTAGATCACTTCCAGTTAGGTTGACTTGAACACTTCCAGTTAGGATGACTAGAACACTTCCAGTTAGGATGACTTGAACACTTCCAGTTAGGATGACTTGAACACTTCCAGTTAGGAAGACTAGAACACTTCCAGTTAGGAAGACTAGAACACTTCCAGTTAGGAAGACTAGAACACTTCCAGTTAGGATGACTTGAACACTTCCAGTTAGGATGACTTGAACACTTCCAGTTAGGATGACTTGAACACTTCCAGTTAGGAAGACTAGAACACTTCCAGTTATGAAGACTAGAACACTTCCAGTTAGGAAGACTAGAACACTTCCAGTTAGGAAGACTAGAACACTTCCAGTTAGGAAGACTTGAACACTTCCAGTTAGGATGACTTGAACCATTCCAGTTAGGATTACTAGATCACTTCCAGTTAGGATGACTAGAACACTTCTAGTTAGGAAGACTTGAACACTTCCAGTTAGGAAGACTAGAACACTTCCAGTTAGGAAGACTAGATCACTTCCAGTTAGGAAGACTAGAACACTTCCAATTAGGAAGACTAGAGCACTTCCAGTTAAGAAGACTAGATCACTTCCAGTTAGGAAGACTAGATCACTTCCAGTTAGGAAGACTAGATCACTTCCAGTTAGGAAGACTAGATCACTTCCAGTTAGGATGACTTGAACACTTCCAGTTAGGTTGACTTGAACACTTCCAGTTGGGATGACTAGATCACTTCAAGTTAGGTTGACTTGAACACTTCCAGTTAGGATGACTAGAACACTTCCAGTTAGGAAGACTTGAACACTTCCAGTCAGGATGACTTGATCACTTCCACTTAGGATGACTTGAACATTTTCAGTTAGGAAGACTTGAACACTTCCAGTTAGGATGACTTGAACACTTCCAGTTAGGATGACTTGATCACTTCCAGTTAGGAAGACTAGAACACTTCCAGTTATGAAGACTTGAACACTTCCAGTTATGAAGACTTGAACACTTCCAGTTAGGAAGACTAGAACACTTCCAGTTAGGAAGACTAGAACACTTCCAGTTAGGAAGACTTGAACACTTCCAGTTAGGATGACTTGAACCATTCCAGTTAGGATTACTAGATCACTTCCAGTTAGGATTACTAGATCACTTCCAGTTAGGATGACTAGAACACTTCCGGTTAGGAAGACTAGAACACTTCCAGTTAGGAAGACTAGAACACTTCCGGTTAGGAAGACTAGATCACTTCCAGTTAGGAAGACTAGAACACTTCCGGTTAGGAAGACTAGATCACTTCCAGTTAGGAAGACTAGAACACTTCCAGTTAGGAAGACTAGATCACTTCCAGTTAGGAAGACTAGATCACTTCCAGTTAGGAAGACTAGATCACTTCCAGTTAGGATGACTTCAACACTTCTAGTTAGGAAGACTTGAACACTTCCAGTTAGGAAGACTTGAACACTTCCGGTTAGGATGACTTGAACACTTCCAGTTAGGATGACTAGAACACTTCCAGTTTGAAAGACTAGGACACTTCCAGTTAGGAAGACTAGATCACTTCCAGTTGGGAAGACTAGAACACTTCCAGTTGGGAAGACTAGAACACTTCCAGTTGGGAAGACTAGATCACTTCCAGTTGGGAAGACTAGAACACTTCCAGTTAGGATTACTAGATCACTTCCAGTTAGGATGACTAGAACACTTCCAGTTAGGATGACTAGAACACTTCCGGTTAGGAAGACTAGAACACTTCCGGTTAGGAAGACTAGAACACTTCCAGTTAGGAAGACTAGAACACTTCCAGTTAGGATTACTAGATCACTTCCAGTTAGGATGACTAGAACACTTCCGGTTAGGATTACTAGATCACTTCCAGTTAGGATGACTAGAACACTTCCAGTTAGGATTACTAGATCACTTCCAGTTAGGATGACTAGAACACTTCCGGTTAGGAAGACTAGAACACTTCCAGTTAGGAAGACTAGAACACTTCCAGTTAGGATTACTAGATCACTTCCAGTTAGGATGACTAGAACACTTCCGGTTAGGAAGACTAGATCACTTCCAGTTAGGAAGACTAGAACACTTCCAATTAGGAAGACTAGAGCACTTCCAGTTAGGAAGACTAGATCACTTCCAGTTAGGAAGACTAGATCACTTCCAGTTAGGAAGACTAGATCACTTCCAGTTAGGATGACTTGAACACTTCTAGTTAGGAAGACTTGAACACTTCCAGTTAGGAAGACTAGAACACTTCCAGTTATGAAGACTAGATCACTTCCAGTTAGGTTGACTTGAACACTTCCAGTTAGGATGACTAGAACACTTCCAGTTAGGAAGACTAGAACACTTCCGGTTAGGAAGACTTGAACACTTCCGATTAGGATGACTAGAACACTTTAGTTTGGAAGAACACTTCCAGTAGAGACCGACCGAAAGTGATTTTCTGATTTCTGCAGAAGCCGAAAATAGGCGGAAAGTTTAAAATGACTTTCGGCCGAAACCGAAAAATACCGAAAGTTTAAAAATGACTTTCAGCCAAAACCGAAAAAATACAAAAAATGACTTTCGGAAAATGAAATATTTAGATATTTTGAAATTAATTCCCGCATACATTCTGCATACATCAAAAATGATGGGAGAAAGTATAAACATTTGCATTCTTTTTATAAAAAATGAGATAATTGTGAATATTAATAAATAAACATCTAATATAACATCTTGTTGTTAAAGATCGTTTAGTTTGTTCTTAAAGATCGCTTAGTTTGTTGCTAAAGATCGTTCAGTTTTTTGTTAATGATCGCTTTAATTGTTCTTAAAGATCGGTTAGTTTGTTCATAAAGATCGCTTAGTTTGTTCCTAAAGAACATTTAGTTTTCTGTTAAAGATCACTTAGTTTATTCTTATAAATCATTTAGTTTACTATTAAAGATCATATTTTTGTTCTTAAAGATCACTTAGTTTATTCTTAAAAATCGCTTAGTTTGTTCTTAAAGATCGTTAGTTTTTTAATTAAAGATCGCTTTATTTGTTTTTAAAGATCACTTTGTTTTTAAAGATCATTTAGTTTGTTCTTAAAGATCGTTTAGTTTGTTCTTAAATGTCGCTTAGTTTGTTGTTAAATATCGCTTTTGCTGAGAATTAGATGACCGAAAACCTCAGTCACTTTCGGCCGGATGGCCAAATGGCCGAAAGTCTAAGTCAATTTCGGCTGAAACCGAAAAAAAAAGAAAGTTAACTTTTCTCTTTCGGCCGAAACCGAAACTTGGCCGAAAGTGATAAAATTGCCACTTTCGGCGCCGAAGCCGAAATTCGGTCGGTCTCTAACTTCCAGTTAGGAAGACTAGAAAAACTTGAACACTTAAATTAAGCGTTTTCAATAATGGTGAATGATGTGATGGTACAAAGTATACATGGTCTTACCCTTAGAGCTTAACAATCTTTTTGTTGGTTTCATGCAGATGCGTCTATCCACCTCACCCCCCACTTGAGTTGTTGAATCCAAAAACCTTTTCCCTTTCCTGGACCTTGGACCTGGTAAATTTTGTGTGTTTGTCATGTCAGTTATGGTGGTAAATTCTGTCTGTGGGTCATGTCAGTTATGGTGGTAAATTCTGTGTGTTTGTCATGTCAGTTATGGTGGTAAATTCTGTGTGTGGGTCATGTCAGTTGTGGTGGTAAATTCTGTGTGTGGATCATGTCAGTTGTGGTGGTAAATTCTGTGTGTGGGTCATGTCAGTTGTGGTGGTAAATTATGTGTGTGTCTGTGATCCTTTTCATAATATTTGTGTTTAATTCGGGAGGTCATTACAGTTGAAAATTCGATGATGATAGAGTACTTTTATAGCGCTTGTGTCAATGTTATTTTATTTGATAGAACATTTTTGACTATTCAATAATAATTATTATCCCCCCCCCTTTGCCCCAAACTCAGATTAGAAGCAAAAAGCTCCACCTCCCACCCCCGTGTATACGCCCCTTTTTATGGACTCTTTGGACCCATTCTTTAAGTTCAACTAAATTAAATGTAAATAAAACTCACGGATCCCTCCCCCTCCCTCCCCGTGTATACGCCCCTTTTTATGGACTCTTTGTCATTCTGTAAAATAAAGACCACGGACCCATTCTTTAAATTAAACTAAATTAAATGTCAATAAAACTCACGGATCCCCCCCCCTCCCTCCCGATACTTTGACCGCAGGTCCCTGGTCCAAAATAAGGTCAAGTGGATCAGTTGATAACGTGACCATCACATGACCATCACATGATCAATCACGTGTTTCACAGTTTCTCTATTGTCTCTCCGTTCTTACTTGAAATCTTCTGTTTACCCCATGCTCCTCCCACTCTTTTTACTGTCATTGTTATGTTACTCTTGTAGGGGTGCAAGACTTTGTCAAATCACTCCCAAGGGGCTTTCCGATATAGGACAGGTTGTATAAACCTTGTAACTAAAGATGAAACCGGTTTAACTTCTGCAGCTAGATGCAGTGCAGCACCGATGGCAATGCCGCACAATTATTGGGTGTAAAGGGGGACCAACAGTTATGTCTTATCTAGATAGGACCAACAATTAAGTCTTATCGATATGGAACCAACAATTAAGTCTTATCTAGATGGGACCAACAATTAAGTCTTATCTAGATGGGACCAACAATTAAGTCTTATCTAGATGGGACCAACAATTAAGTCTCATCTAGATGGGACCAACAAATAAGTCTTATCTAGATGGGACCAACAATCAAGTCTTATCTAGATGGGACCAACAATTAAGTCTTATCTAGATGGGGCCAACAATTATGTCTTATCTAGATGGGACCAACAAATAGGTCTTATCTAGATGGGATCAACAATCAAGTCTTATCTAGATGGGATCAACAATCAAGTCTTATCTAGATGGGACCAACAAATAGGTCTTATCTAGATGGGACCAACAAATAAGTCTTATCTAGATGGGACCAACAATCAAGTCTTATCTAGATGGGACCAACAATCAAGTCTTATCTAGATGGGACCAACAATCAAGTCTTATCTAGATGGGACCAACAATTAAGTCTTATCTAGATGGGACCAACAATTATGTCTTATCTAGATGGGACCAACAATTAAGTCTGATCTAGATGGGACCAACAATTAAGTCTCATCTAGATGGGACCAACAATTAAGTCTCATCTAGATGGGACCAACAATTATGTCTTATCTAGATGGGACCAACAATTAAGTCTGATCTAGATGGGACCAACAATTAAGTCTCATCTAGATGGGACCAACAATCATGTCTTATCAAGATGGGATTTACTCTGATTCAAGTAAAAGAACAAGGAAATAAAGTAAGTTGACGACAAGTAGCCATTCATATAAGGTTTTGCGTCCAGTTCCGCTGTGAAGACAAATCGACGGTGGTTCATCTGCCGAGTCCATGGACTAGTCAACCGTACCCTCTCTTCACAGCGGGAAAGCTAAGTTAGGGGTGAGTTCTGACTGACTCGCGATGAAGGGACAATGAATGATCTATTTAAAATACACACTCGTCTGCCAAAGTTACATTTCTCGTGATGTAATTTAAGAACTGACCCCCCTCGACCTTAGACCCGTATGCTCTGTCGCCTCGGTCTACTTCCTCTCGCAACTACGCAGTGAACAATCATCTTGTATAGCTACAGAAACCAGCTTTATGCCAAGTGCCCCGCTCTGTCTTTCATGTCATGGATCATAGTTTGTTTCTGACCTGGAATTGGCACACTTCCCGATATATAAATGTAACGGTCACAGGTGAACGATTTGATTCTTGTTGAATGTTGATACCCATTTTAACCTGTAGGCATCAGGCCTGACGATTATGTAACAGAGGTGATTTGTGCATCCGGGGTAGGCTACAGGCTGTTGTTGTAAAATGTAAAAGAAATGAATGATGATACAGGCTGTTGTTGTAAAATGTAAAAGAAATGAATGATGATACAGGCTGTGGTTGTAAAATGTAAAAGAAATGAATGATGATACAGGCTGTGGTTGTAAAATGTAAAAGAAATGAATGATGATACAGGCTGTTGTTGTAAAATGTAAAAGAAATGAATGATGATACAGGCTGTTGTTGTAAAAGGATTTTAATTTGCTGAGAAGCATTGGTTTCTTTGGAATTCAATTATCAATCAAACGTTAATCAAATCATCGTCCATTATGCAAATGTGGAATATAAACGTGTTATGTAAGATTTGAACTTGTCACAGGCCAACCTTATATGACATGTGGGGGAGGCCCTCACGAATATGTGATGAAGTGGTGTGGCGTCTAAAAGGTGTGACGTTGTGGGGAGTGGGGGTGTCGTCAACATTATCGTGACATCATCAATGGATTTCTCCCCCCCCCAACCCACCCCCAAATTAAGATAGTAAAACTCATGTACAAATCAATCGTATGTAAAGCTGAAGGCACCCATCATATTGCTGTACACAGCAAGGACGCTGAAGGCACCCAGCATATTGCTGTACACAGCAAGGACGCTGAAGGCACCCAGCATATTGCTGTACACAGCAAGGACGCTGAAGGCACCCAGCATATTGCTGTACANAAGGCACCCATCATATTGCTGTACACAGCAAGGACGCTGAAGGCACCCATCATATTGCTGTACACAGCAAGGACGCTGAAGGCACCCATCATATTGCTGTACACAGCAAGGACGCTGAAGGCACCCATCATATTGCTGTACACAGCAAGGACGCTGAAGGCACCCAGCATATTGCTGTACACAGCAAGGACGCTGAAGGCACCCAGCTTATTGCTGTACACAGCAAGGACGCTGAAGGCACCCAGCATATTGCTGTACACAGCAAGGACGCTGAAGGCACCCAGCATATTGCTGTACACAGCAAGGACGCTGAAGGCACCCAGCATATTGCTGTACACAGCAAGGACGTATTTGTAACTAACAATTTAGTTATCAGAACTGGTTGTTGTATTCAGGATCACGCCGATCTGTTTGTTGTATTCAGGATCACATTGATCTGTTTGTTGTATTCAGGATCACGCCGATCTGTTTGTTGTATTCGGTATCATGCCGATCTGTTTGTTGTATTCAGGATCACGTTGATCTGTTGTTGTATTCAGGATCACGTTGATCTGTTTGTTGTATTCAGGATCACATTGATCTGTTTGTTGTATTCAGGATCACGCCAATCTGTTTGTTGTATTCGGGATCATGCCAATCTGTTTCTTGTATTCAGGATCACGCCGATCTGTTTGTTGTATTCAGGATCACATTGATCTGTTTGTTGTATTCAGGATCATGCCGATCTTTTTGTTGTATTCAGGATCATGCTTATCTGTTTGTTGTATTCAGGATCATGCCGATCTGTTTGTTGTATTCAGGATCATGCCGATCTGTTTGTTGTATTCAGGATCATGCCGATCTGTTTGTTGTATTAAGAATCATGCCGATCTGTTTGTTGTATTCGGGATCATGCAGATCTGTTTGTTGTATTCGGGATCATGCCAATCTGTTTGTTGTATTCGGGATCATGCCGATCTGTTTGTTGTATTCAGGATCACGCCGATCTGTTTGTTGTATTCGGTATCATGCCGATTTGTTTGTTGTATTCAGAATCACGTTGATCTGTTGTTGTATTCAGGATCACGTTGATCTGTTTGTTGTATTCAGGATCACATTGATCTGTTTGTTGTATTCAGGATCACGCCAATCTGTTTGTTGTATTCGGGATCTGTTTGTTGTCTTCATGATCATGCTGATCTGTTTGTTGTATTCAGGATCATGCCGATCTGTTTGTTGTATTCAGGATCATGCTGATCTGTTTGTTGTATTTAGTATCATGCTGATCTGTTTGTTGTATTCGGGATCATGCAGATCTGTTTGTTGTATTCGGGATCATGCCAATCTGTTTGTTGTATTCGGGATCAGGCCGATCTGTTTGTTGTATTCAGGATCACATTGATCTGTGTGTTGTATTCAGGATCATGCAGATCTGTTTATTGTATTCAGGATCATGCCGATCTGTTTGTTGTATTCAGGATCATGCCGATCTGTTTGTTGTATTCGGGATCATGCCGATCTGTTTGTTGTATTCGGGATCATGCTGATCTGTTTGTTGTATTCAGGATCATGCCGATCTGTTTGTTGTATTCAGGATCATGCCGATCTGTTTGTTGTATTCGGGATCATGCCAATCTGTTTGTTGTATTCAGGATCAGGTTGATCTGTTTGTTGTATTCGGGATCATGCCAATCTGTTTGTTGTATTCAGGATCAGGTTGATCTGTTTGTTGTATTCAGGATCATGCCGATCTGTTTGTTGTATTCAGGATATGCCGATCTGTTTGTTTTATTCAGGATCATGCCGATCTGTTTGTTGTATTCGTGATCATGCCGATCTGTTTGTTGTATTCGGGATCATGCCGATCTGTTTGTTGTATTCAGGATCATGCCGATCTGTTTGTTGAATTCAGGATCACGGGGATCTGTTTGTTGTATTCAGGATAATGCCGAGGAAAATATCTTCCGCCCGGGGTGAAGCCTGAAAATAGCGCCCTTTAATATGTAGAAAACAGTGTCGGAAAAAGACGCTTTTGCGGAAAAAGACGCTTTTGCGCCCCTCTTCACTATCACGTTCCTAATACGGTGCCCCCCCCCCTTCTCTCAGCCCTATTTGTATGGCTAAGACCAGTGACGTAGCTATGGTTAGTGCCAAATCACTTCCAAGGCCACAATTTTTGCCTGCTAGATGGTCAGTAAAGGGGAGAAAAAAGTACTATAAAAAGTATTCAATAAATGTAAAGTGCAAATTCAATCAACTTAATGACTAAGACTCACAACAACACCCCCCTACCCCTTTCCCTTTTTGTCAAGTGTGGGTTATGTCTCATTTGTTTTTAGGTTTTATTGTACTGAGGTTTTTTCTGGTCGGCTGCTTCTCATTAGGGAACTATAGGCAGAAACACAGGTCCCCACTAGGGTGATTGCAAGAACCTTTGACGGCTATAATGATACAATATCTAACCAATTTGAACTAGTTCTTTCAGTGTCGGTTAAATGGCATATCTTAAAGTACATTTTCCTCTTTTTAGCATTGTTAACAGTGTCGAATGCCCACAAAAACAGGGGCTTAACTACTAGCCAAGGGGGCCCACAGGGTTACGAGAGTCAGTGCCAGGGATAAGTGTGGCGGTGCCAGGGATTAGTGTGGCGGTGCCAGGTATAAATGTGGCGGTGCCAGGGGTAAGTGTGGCGGTGCCAGGGGTAAGTGTGGCGGTGCCAGGGGTAACTGTGGCGGTGCCAAGGGTAACTGTGGCGGTGCCAGGGGTACGGGTGATGGTATTCTACATTTCAAAAAAATTTTTTTTATATAAATATCTTCTTGTCATCTTCAGTTTAGAAAAATCAGATGTATGTGCATTTTACTGAGCAGCAGATGCTTTTGTGGTGAATTTTATTTGCACATTATTTGTGCTGGGGAAATTATTTTTTACTTTCATCAAGTAAGGTAAAGATGGAGAACAACCATTTCTGAATTATTTTCATGTTTATTAATTTTATTACAATGCTTTTTATCCGGGAGGGAAATGCTTTGAATGAAATCGAGTAGTAGTTTGACAGTGCAAAAGTGTAAAAGCTCCTTCACTAAAAATGTCATGTCTGGATCAAACTCCTGGAATAGGAATGCACTTGATGCATTTGTCATACACTTGGGAAATATGGGATCCACTTGGGGAATGGATGTTCTGCTTGAGAAATAGGGATGACACTTGGACATGTGACATTTCTTTTGGGGAATAAAGGATTACACTTGTGGAAAATTATAATGGTATCATGAAAGACGTTTACTCGCCGTAAATGAATGATAAAATTGCCAGCGAGTAGAAAATGCTTAATTGTCCCAGTCAACATGGGCCCTATTATCTAACAATCTCTTATAGAGGCCCAATTAACTAACACTCTCTTAAAGAGGTCCAATTATCTAACACTCTTATAGAGGTCAAATTATCTAACACTCTCTTATAGTGGCCCAATTATCTAACAATCTCTTATCAGTCAGCTGGAGGAAGATAGCTCACTATATACCCCATTCAATATGGAAGTCAAAACTTTAAAGCATTTAAAGGTTTTAAAGCATTGTTTTTAAACTTACTTTATCGATTGACCTTTTGGTTTATGGTCGAAAGCATATAGAAACAAGGGCAGAACAAAATCCATTTTTCACATTTTCTTTTTAAAAGTAGTGATTCGGCCATGTTAAAGTGTCACAACCACTTTGCATTCAATTTTAAACTTATTTATTTCATATTTTGTATTGAATAGGCAGCAATCACCCACATGTGGGTACAACACATTTTAACTATATCTCATTATTGGCATTCAATGGCTCAGTCACCCACATATGTGGAGGATTTTAGTTTTTCATAGAGCAAATTAAGTTCCACGCTATTATTTATTATCAGTGGCGAAAAAAAAAGGTCCCTGCCACTCCCTAATCCAATGTTTCCGACCAGTTCTATAAGTTAAATTACCTGATCTGACCTGATTGCTCCCTGACCAATCCATTGTCCATTCATCTTTACCATTCATTCCTCCACTTGTCTCACTCATCATTACCATTCATTCCTCCACTTGTCTCACTCAGCATTACCATTCATTCCTCCACTTGTCTCACTCATCATTACCATTCATTCCTTCACTTGTCTCACTCATCATTACCATTCATTCCTCCACTTGTCTCCCTCATCATTACTGTTCATTGATTGGAATAGATCTGTCAAATATGTCATTGTTGGTTGGTGGCACTAAATATAACTTTAACTCTCTCCAAAAAAATAACATAGATTAATGTCCATCTTATCTCCCTTTTCTTCCTAAGATGCAATGATCTTAAATCTGTTTATTCCTTGTAATTTGTTGTATCATGTGTTTACCATTAACATATCCCAATAACATGTAATTGTTGTTCAATGTTTGTACCATATCCCAATAACATGTACTTGATGTTTCAATGTTTGTACCATATCCCAATAACATGTACTTGATGTTTGTATTGCGTTGTAATATACCCAAATCACATGTACTTGATGTGTGAATGAGTTGTACCATCCTCTAATTACATATAGTTGATCTTTGAATATGTTGTACCATCCACTCAGACAGAGCTTTCATTCTTTGTATTGACTAACATATCATGGAATATGATGGAAGCTTGACAGAAATATATCCTAGATTTTATGAGGGATAACTCCACATGTTTTATTGATTGTTTCAATCCATGATCATGTTTGTCATTATTTAGTCTAATCACTTGCCTGGCTGATTCAGATATTTAATGATGAGGCATACTTCAGATATATTAACATTATATCTGATACTTTGTAAACCATGTTATGAAAATGTATTCACTGTTATTTCATGTGCATGGTGCCTTTATTGTTCAAGGGCAATTCATTTTCTTTTTAAACTGTGTCATATAGGCCCCTATCTGTGTATCTTATTTATACAAATAAGATATTTACCCAAACAAGCGTAAATAATTTTAATTCTAATGAAGATATAATGATGGAAATAAATCTCCGTCTATCCATAATACATTGCAGTCGTTGTGTATGTCAATCTTATACACACAGAATCCAAATTTTATAAAGTAGCTTAAGGTACTCCTTGTATAACAATACAAATGTGGGGCACTTAATTTGATTTTTTTTTTAAGTTCCCATTTTTGGTGAAAGCTTTTAATAGAGATGAATGTATCAAATATTTACAAAGCTGCAGCACTCTACTATTTTGACCTGGCTGATACTATTTCTACCCGGCTGATTAATTTTCACATTTTCATCCAAAAAATAGAGAAATATTACTCTATATCAACGTAATTATGCTGTTAAACTTTGAAGCTTTTAAACTTCAATAAAATTACTATAAAAATAAATATCATTTATCAGCTGCATTAAAATAGGTGGACTTTTTGTGGGAATTACAAATTATATGACTTAACAAATAGAAGATTTTACTATTAAACAAAATCTATTTACTTGTTTTAATTTCCCTTGTTATAATTTATCTGGTCTAATATCTTTCGTTTTTTACAGGTTTCGAGAAACTTTTTATATTAACATCAACCACTGGATATACTACAAATAACACTTGATGCTCGTGTAAATACTGGCATAAAGTGACCAAAATGACGAAAGAGGATAATGCGGTGACTATGACAAAGTTGTCAAAGTTACCATCGGATGACAATGTAGATTCGATTTCTTCTAATGGACATGTCAAGGATGCCATCATCAATGGCAAACATGTCAAATACACCAATGCAGGTGAGATCCAGGATTCACCCGAGGATGCTAACGAGGGTAAACAAGGATGCTGTGGCCACAAAACACCTCAGGAAAAATCAGACATGGTAGGAGGAATGGAGCTGGTAAGTTTGTCAGTTTGTAGAGTTATGTCTATATATTTTCTTTTCAAAAAAAGCATCATGATAAATTTGGGAGTTGTGCGCACTGCCAATTTTAAAATCTAGGTATAGAATACATGAACACTGAATATTTCAGTTTTTAATAGAAATTTTCAAATGTTTTTTTTTCCTCCAGTTTAAATTTGCCAGGCACTTTGACAAAGTCCTCATGTTCTTTGGTACTCTTGGGGCTATTGGTCAAGGTGTTACCATCCCTATCAATTTAGCCATTTTTGGAGAGGTCATCAATGTATTTGTTGATGATAATAATAATTACAAGTAAGTTGTTGTTGTTGTTTTTTTTTTCAGGTGTTTCATCAACCCATTAATAGTTGTTTTTTTATAACTCAGTATTTCTTTGTATAAAAAAAATCTTAATCTGCTTTTTCTTCAAGTTCAACAAACTCAACTCAAGCTACAGAAAAACCCAAACTACAAGAAGAAATTCTACCGTACATCTATGCATTTATTGGTATTGGATGTGGGTCCTTTATCTGTAGTTTTGTTGCTGTGAGTTGCTGGTCATGGGCTGCGGAAAGACAGGTAAATTAAAATACATGGTTTTTATTTTTTTCTGGTCTGGATCAACTTGTATAGTTGCAGGGATAATATTAATTTTTTTTTAAAGACATTTCACTTAAATGGCATTGTATTGTTGTTGGTTTTTAAAGACCAATGAATTGGCTTACTATAACTTAAAGTGAAAGGAAACTATCATATTCACTGAAATCTTCGCCTTTTGGGTATTTTTAACTACTTTCAGGTGAGATTCTTCTAAAACAATTTGATGAAAGATTAAAGTATAAAGTTTTTTATTTAAATAATATGTCCTTATCCTTTTTTTTTTTTCATTATGTGACTGAATGATAATTTTAAATCGTTTAACTCTTTGAAAGGTAATAACTATGAGAAAAAAATTCTTCCATGCTGTCATGAGGCAGGATATTGGCTGGTTTGATGTACATGAGGCTGGTGAAATAAGTTCCAGGTTTTCAGAGTAAGTTTCAATATTAAAATATGTTTCCAGTTTTTAACAGTAAATTATTTTTATTTATGAAATCACTTGTAGTAATAATCATTTTCTAAACTATTGTCTGGGAGTTTTGGAATATGTTTAAGGCATTGAATTCAATATTTGAAAAGGATTCTCCAACTAACAAAAAGCATCTTGTATATATTTAATAGTTTTATGGTATTTTACAGGGATGTCAGCAAGATAGCAGATGGTATGGGGGACAAAATGGCTGTTTTCATTCAGTGGGTTTCAACATGGATAGCAGCTTATATAATGGCTCTGACCAGGTCATGGAAGCTTACCTTAGCTGTTATCATAATAAGTCCATTGCTTGTCCTTTCTGGTGCTCTCATTGTCAGGGTGAGAATCATTCCATTATAAATGTCTAGTTAAATTCAGTCTTTAATGCTTGAAACAATATAGTTCAATTTAATGGTGGTGCTCAAAATAACTTTTCTCTTTATATACTTTTGAGGCAAAAAAAATATTTAAATAGATAAATGAATTGCAAATCAGGAATTTTTTTTTTAAATCCTTTTTTTTTTTGTTGCATTTTTGGTTTTTTAATTTTTGGATTTAGGTGATGAGAAGAATGGCTAGCCAAGAAGCCAAGGCATATGCCCAAGCTGGTGCTGTAGCTGAACAAGCTCTCAGGTCAATTCGCACTGTGCAGGCCTTTCAAGGACAGGACAAGGAAATCACAAAGTAACTTTTTTTAACAGCAAAAACAGTCATGGTCTAAAAAAAGATGGCTGCTATAAATAACAAAGTATCTAACAAAGAATAAGGTTTTATAAATAATAGAAAATATTTATTTCCCTTTATTTGAATCACAAGCATATCATCATGCAATCACTTATGGGTAGGCTATTGCAGGTAAAATATTCAACTGCCATGTATATGATTCATAGTCAAGCCAACCCCTTTTTTCATTCTATGATAAACTATTTCATATAATGTAGGCTAGGCCTGCACAACTCAAAACATAAGGCGGGCCATAATACTTTATGAAAAACCTGTGCAGCCAAAGAAAACAGGACAGGACTTGTGCGGGCCTAAAGAAAATAGGATGAGGGGGAAAGCTATTAAGAAAATAATAAGAATAACGAATATTTCATTACTTTGCTGGCCACAAAGTGGGTGCTGGTGGGCCGTATGTTGTGCAAGTCTGATGTAGGCTTTCTCCTTAAAATTACATTGTAAAAAGGAAAATCAATTTTTTAAAATTTAATTTGATTCTATGGTAATTTTTAGTTAATAATTTTCATAAATAAATAAACTACTTTTTCAAATGCACAGATATTTTTTTAGCTTCAAACCTCATAAATATTTTCTTCAGCATGACAAAATTTTGTAAATTTAAAACAATAAAATAAATATTAATGATGAAATAAATATATATTAAATGTTGAAATAAAATAAATTTTCTCTTGTTGTAAAGACTCAGTGTCATGGATGTCTTTTCAGATATGAAGATAATCTAACACTAGCTGTCAAGGTTGCTACAAAGAAAGGTCTGGCTCTTGGCCTAGGAAACTCTTCCTTGTGGTTCCTGCTATTTATTATGTTTGCGGGAGTCATGTGGTTTGGTATTTACCTGATCCAAGAAGACACTTTACTTGCTGGCCGAATATTGCCTGTAAGATATCTATATATCCTTATGCATCAATTACTTATTTAATTTTAAAATTAATCATTATTATTGTTGATGCCCTGCATTTATAATGGGAAAAAAGGTATTATTGATGATTATGATTCTTGTTTCTTTAAATTTTTTTCTTAAGTTAAAAATTCGGTCAATTTTATTTAATTTTAGCAACTTTTATGATTTTGAACATTTTGTATTAAGTTTAAAATAATTAGTTTATAAATCTAGCTTTCATTACTATAATTGTATAATTTTTTTTCTTACTTATGGATAAATATATGGATAAAAGATTTTATTATTTTTATATATTTAAAAAAATTAAAACAGGTTTTCTTTGGTGTCATGATTGGATCATTTGCTTTAGGCAATGCATTCAGTAACCTTGAGAGTTTTTCTAATGCTCGTGGTGAAGCTGTCAAAGTTTTTGACATTATCTCCTTGGTACCAAAAATTGACTCATTTTCAGAGGAAGGTCTGAAGCTCCAATCTCTCAAAGCACAAATTGAATTTAAAAATATACAATTCTCATATCCAGCTCGGCCAGATATCCCAGTAAGTTATTAAAATTAATTTTTGCTTGCGTGTGACTATTTTTTTATTATTTTATTATTTTTTTACCAAATACATAAGTGCTCTAAATATAGATCTATATTCAACTCCTACAAAAAAAAAAAAAAAAATTTGCAAAATTATGTTTAACAATGTATGAATTTCGAAAGAAACCTTGTAGTGTGCAACTGAAATATATAATATGTAATGGTTTTGATAAATGCATTAACTGGTATTTCAAGTCCTGCTTCAGTTTTTGAGAACCATACTATTTCCCCTGAAGACTCTTAAGTTTTTCTAAGCTCCAGAAAATCACAAGGAATTTAGTTCCATAATTGGATTCGATTTGATCAATGAAATAAGCTGTTGATTCTCATTGACAGATACTAAAGAACTTAAACCTGAAGATAGAGCCTGGCCAGCATATAGCCTTGGTTGGTCCCAGTGGCTGTGGAAAATCTACCACTGTCCAACTTTTACAAAGGTTCTATGATCCAATCAAAGGAACTGTAAGTTTGTTTTTCTTTTGTCTAAATTTTAAAGGTTTAATTGTGTATGTAAGACAATTGTTTTTTAAAGTACTTACAAATGCATACATATCAGTCACTGTTAAAACTTACTTAACAATTTTTTTACTTGAAAAAAAAAAAATTATTATTAGTTTTCCTGCATCTTCATGAACATAATTTAGAAATAAACTTTTCATCAAAGAGTCAATCAAATTATAAAACTGAGGTAAAAATGTATTTTATATCTTAGGTTATGGTTGATGGCCATGACATCAAAACTTTGAACTTGAAATGGCTTCGAACTAATATTGGTGTTGTAAGCCAGGAGCCTTCTCTTTTTGATGCATCTATTGAGGAAAATATCAGATTTGGCAAGATGGATGCTACTGAAAAAGATATACAAGATGCAGCCAAGGAAGCTAATGCACATGACTTTATCATCCAGTTACCAGAGGTAAGAAAGTTTTAAAAAAGATTGGTTTATTACCCATTAAAATCAATGGATGCCATTAGAAAATGCATGGTTAAAGATTTATTTTATCACACCCATGTTTCAATAATGCAATGCCCAAAGTTTTTATTATCAATCTAAAAAATTATTTGACATGTGTTACTACTCTTATGTGAAGCTGGGACTCAATCTTTTTCATGTTAGCTTTATGAAAAACCATGAAATAATTTAAGGCTTGAAATTCATGAAAACATTTGAATTGTCATTTCAAATTTAACTTGATGTTTAGATAAAATGTTAATGTTACCAAAACCATTTTCAGGGCTACAAAACAAATGTTGGAGAAAGGGGTGCTCAGCTAAGTGGTGGACAGAAACAGAGAATTTCTATTGCTCGAGCGTTAGTCAGAAACCCAAAGATTCTCCTTCTTGATGAGGCCACTTCTGCTTTAGACCTAGAGAGTGAAGCCATAGTGCAAAATGCTTTGGAAAGGGTAAATTTATTGCGATCTGAAAATTTAATATTTGAGAAGTTTTAGCAATGGAAATCTTCATTATTAAATTAATTTAAAAGCACTACAGGATTTCTTGACACCGCAGTCCATGGCAGTAGAATGTAGATTAAATTGGGCCGGGGGGGAGGTGGGGTGTCAAACACCCTGGAAGGTTGAGAATAAAGTCCTTGCAGCATTTGTTAAATTTTTATTTTTTCTAAAACAGCTTCAACATGGAAGAACAACCATTACTATTGCCCATAGGCTGTCCACGGTTCAACATGCAGACATAATTATTGCAATTAGTGATGGAGAAGTAGTTGAACAAGGCACACACAGGCAACTGATGGAGGCTGAGGGACTGTACTATCAGTTGGTTCAGATTCAGGTAATAATGACTACACTTAAAAATGTAGCTATTAACAAACGTACAGAGGAACTTTTACAACAAACTAGGTATGAACATTTACAACAATTCTAGGTATGAAATTTCAAAATAACTCTAGTTATGAACTTTACAACAAATCTAGATATGAAATTTTACAACAACAAATCTAGATTTGAACTTTCGTAACTTCAGTTGTAAAGGGGTGAGAGCTGGAAATTCCAATTTTCAAAACAGTTCATTGTTTTGAATAGATCTTTAGATTATACATTGTTATTACAGTTTCTTGAACCCTTTTGATACCATGGTTTTCCATTTTTCCAGAATCCTGAGCTATTGGTTGTGGCATGTGTAAATGTTTGGGGGCAAAATTTAAGTATTACAACCACTTGTAATTATTATGAAAGTAAAAGTAAAGAATGTCTTTTCACTCGTGATGTAATGTATTCAGTACACATCCCATAAGTGCAGTATAGGGTAAAGGTTTCAAAAATGATCAGAAAAATCTATAGAGGATGCTATTGATAAGGAAAGAGCACAACAATTAAAAGCTTAGCTGTTTCAATCTTTTATATTTAGCATAAAGTATTGAAAAAATATTTTTTTAAATTTTAGTCAAAGATTCACAAGGAGTCACAAATGGGTAAGCACTCATTTTATTTATAAGTTTTTTTTCCACTATATAAACCATACATTTTGCTAGAGTAATTTTGATAACAACTTCACTGTCTGTCCTTCAAATATATATTAACAAAACATGTCCTATTTTCTGTGGCATAACTAAAACAAAATATATATTTAGATGGCTTACTTGGCTAGTACTTAAATGCAAATGTATAAGAAAAAATTAATAAGATCATTTAAAAAAACATTCAAATAAAATCTAGTCAATGAATATGCATAAAAAATGTGGGGGGGGGAGTAATTTTAGCTATCAAACCGTTTTGATCTGATATGGCTAAAAATAAAACTGTGGAGACCCATTAAAATGTTGCTTCCATTATCCTCATTAACAATTATGCTATTATTTTATCGTGAAGGCCTCACAGTTTTAATATAATAGTTTTGTGATAGCTGTAAAACATATTTGTTTCATCCTTTTAGTGTTTTTTTTATAAAACATTAAAAGTTTGAGGAAAAAAAATTATTTTCTTACTTTTCTAATAAAGAGTAAAGAGTTGCTGCTTTCTCCCCATTATAAGTGAAATCCAAGTCAATTCTCACAATTTTAAATATATTTAAAGGTTTGATTCTTCTCAGATGAATTTTAAATCTGATGACTTGGCTAATCTCAATTAAGACAGTTCTTATCTAATCAACTGTCATTGCCCTTTCAAAATATTCTACACATCTTTGCATAACCTTATTTTCATAAAACTTGTGTTTATTAATTGAAATTAAGTTATTGTCTTTTCAAAGAAATATTTTACATAGCTTTTAACTTCTTGGCGCTGTAATCTTTTTAAAAATAAAAAATGCACATTATGTATGATATAGGCCTATGCTGAAAATAAATATCCAGTATTTTAAAGTCTAGCAACTGCTATAATTTGTTTATCTTCACGTCTATCTTATGATTATAGAAAATATATTATTCAATCTGCACTTTTAAAAATCTCATTATTTGCAACAGAACATAGGAAAATATAAGAATCCCACTATATCCTGTCTTTTCAAATGTTTATCCCCAAGAAGTTTATTAGAATCACTATTTCAAAGGACCCGATTACGATCGCTTTTAAAGACTTACAATTAAAAAAATACGTCTTGTGGTTCAATGAGTTTTTTACCTTTTTTCAACAGTGGAATAGGTTGAACTGGTCAAATGTCTTTTAAATCTTATATATTAACTTTGCTTTTGTTTGTGAGAGGCTGACTGACTGGCTGGATGGCAAAATGTTTGGAAAGCTAATTGGCCCACTTCCCATCAAGCAAAGCAATCGAACTGAAACTTGGTACATAGAGATTAAAATTTTCAATGCCAACCCCCAAAAATCTGTTTTTCCTGTTCTTCAAGGGGAAGATAAAATGAAATTCCTGACACAAATTGGGATTCTTGTTTTGTCAAATTTTCAGTTCCAACCCAACTTTGCTTGATGTTACGTTTTAATTTACTGTGTAGTAGGTGACATTTTCTATGGGCTTTCAGATCCTAACCTGGATTAAAAAATGGAGTTGGTTATTGCTAAAACCCTTATATGTACTTTACTCCTTTAAAACTCTGGTCAACTATAATTAGCCACATCATTTTTAGAAGCTGTGGGGTTTTCTTTGTGTCTCATTTCTTTCAACTGATACTCCTATCTTGTTGCCAACCTTGCTCACTAAGTTGAAGTGGAGGAAGCTCTCAGTCTTTTGTCCCTTAGAAATGTGGACAGTTGTGATGCAGGTAAGGAGTCTTCTTCTGCTTTCATTGGTGTTTGGTGTCAATAGCCTGGTCAGCTTTTAGAGTACTCAAAAAGGTACTAAATTGCAAATAAATTTATAGATTCCCACTTTTCCTTCTGATATGTTGTCAAGTTGTATCAGCAATATAAGTGAGTCAAGTTGTATCAGCAATATAAGTGAACTAGAGTGTATTCTTAGGTTACTCAATTTTTCCCCCTCGATTTATATTCAATTTTGTTTTCATTTATTATTAGTTACAATTCTGACAAGAGTATTTGCATGACTTTAAAAAAAAAAATTTGGTTCCATTTTTGTTGGTGAAAAAGAATGCATTTTATTCAACTTGATACAATTTTAACTCAGTAAACATTGCTGCACAATTTTGGTTTTGTTTCATGGGTGATGGTTCTTGTAAATAGCTGATTACTAGATTCAAGAGATGATTTTAACAAAATTCCTCAGATGAGAAAAATTGTTTGTAAATAACTTTAATGTAACTGTTTAAAAACACTTCTTATGAATCAGGTCTTTTCCCTTCTTTCAGGCCTTTCTACCCTTACAGTCTAGTAATTTAGTTGCTTCAACCCTGATTTATAAAGTGCATAAATTAAATTCAATAGTGTTCAATAATAACATTCTCTGTTAAAACTATGGATCATAAACCATTCTTTACTAAGCTTTGGATCCCCCTCTAGAAAAGTAACAATGAATTTCAAATGACCTTGTTATTTTATTACATGAGGTAAAATGTAATTGAATAATTTTTTTAACATCTTAAAAGTCATATCATAACTTAAAAGCTAATTTGGCTATTGTTGAGTACAGTGCCCATGGCGGCATTTGCTTGTTTATTCAATATTTGTGCAAGAGTCATTCCCCTTTGTTTATTTGATTGTCGTAGGAAGTCCAGATGGTGTGTTTTGTATTAAAATTTTGATTGGTTGATTATTTATAATTTTAAATTATCATTGGTTGGCTAATTATCATATTTTATTTGCGCCACCATCTTTTCAACATGTTGGCCTAATGCCGGCAGTTGTGCTCCAATCATTTGTGCATTTTTTTTTATTTGGAACCTGCAAAAAAGTGTGTAAAAGTGTATTTCATGAAACTGTAAGTTGGGTTTTCATTATTTCTTTGTTTAGAATTATTTTTGGCTTCTTTTTTGCCATTTTTTGGGGGTTTTTGTTCATTTTCAAATTCCATGTGTTTTTTACGGCTGATTACTTGTGGCTTTAGGGTTTGGGTTAGGTTTATTTTATTTTTTTTTACATTGGAGAGGGATCACCCCTCCTCAGATAATTTATTTGTTTCTGATTTGGTATTTAAAGTGTTTTGCACTACATTTTGGCCGCCATCTTGGTTGACACTTCATGTGACTTCATGTGGAGCGTCAACTAAGATGGCGGCCATGATGGGAAACCCCGGGCATCGTCCTCAACATTTACCCCGCTAATTTCTTCTGTGTTCTTATACTCACTTTTCCTCACACCTCCTGAAATACTACCTCCATTTCCCTTGGTGGTTATTTTTTATTATTAAGCTTTAGAAAACTTATTCTATATAAAACGCAATTGCTTGGCAAAAATATCTGCTTCAAATTTGAAAAGTTGCAAGGCTATTTTTTTTACATTGTCAAATTACTTCTATTGTGTTGATAATTTTTTTAATTTTAAAGGTTACCCCTTATTTTAATTTAATTATACATTAGTTTCATAAGATGTTTTCAACAATGGCATCCTATTCTTTAGTTATCTTTTTATTAATGAATTTCATTAAATTTAAACACATATTTCATGGTTAGAGTTAAAATATTTTTTAATTATTATTATTAATTATTTTGTTTATTTTTCTGTTAATAATTGTCAAAGACAAAGAATATCATACAATCCTACAATGTGATTGTCTTGGTAAACATTACTACATCTGAATAAAGAAGGTAATCAATTTTTTTTTTTTTAAACATTCACAGAAATTGAAGATGTTGAAATTGTTCAGGAAGATGAGGATGTAATAGGAGAGAAAGTAGCTGATGAACTATTAAGGACATCATTCAGAAGAACTTTATCAGGGAGTCCACAAAAGAAAGTAAAGGATGTGAACTTAGTTGTTAGATCCAGTTTAAGAAAAGGAAAGAAAAAATCCAAGAAAGAAAAGGAAAATGAGGTTAGTGTTTCATTTGAGAGAATCTTAACTAATGTATTTCAGATGCATTAACTTTTTACTCATAAACTGAAATGAGATGAATGTGTTATATCAAGAGTTAACGTTCTACTTAAAGAAGAAGAATCAATGAAGTAAAAGGACTTCATTATGCTTTTCACAAGAATTTCACTTCTTATTTAAGAAGAAATTAAAAAATTTTTGTCTTCTTTAGTTATGGCATTAACTTATGTGTTTAGCATAGCAGGATGAGATTTTTTTTCCATTCATTTCATACTTCAAAAAATAATGAATTTTTTTTCATCTAGGCCTATATATATATTTTTTTTTTTATTTTTTTTTTTTAAATGTTCCTTCCAAGTAGAACAAGTTAAACCTTTTTTTCTTAAGCAAATTAGAAGGTTTATAGTTTATATTTTTATAATTTATTTATTTTCCATTCATTTCATACTTCAAAAAATAATGAATTTTTTTTCATCTAGGCCTATATATATATTTTTTTTTATTTTTTTTTTTTAAATGTTCCTTCCAAGTAGAACAAGTTAAACCTTTTTTGCTTAAGCAAATTAGAAGGTTTATAGTTTATATCTTTATAATTGATTTATCAGTAAAGAAAATGCCAATGAAAAAAAAGAGTGATTCAAGGAAGATATAGAAATCAATTTTTAAGATAAATAAATAAATAAATTTCAACATTAACTCATTGGTCTAATATATTAGGAAAATGCACAAGACTTAGAAGAAGCAGAGGCAGCAAGTATGAAGGAAATAATGAGATACAATGCTCCAGAATGGCCTCTTATTGTTTTTGGATGCTTTGGATCCATTATTGCTGGGGCTATCCATCCAGCATTTTCATTTCTTCTCAGTGAATTTATTAAGGTGAGACTAAAAATTAAATTAATTTTTTTTTTTTTAGTTTTTTTTCTGTGCAAATATCTTTCACATTTAAAAAAAATAGTTAAGAAAATCAATTTATAAATACGTTACCATGACCATGATCTGACATTGATGATTTTTATGATAATTATTATTTAAATTTACCATACACTTTTAGTATTAAGAAAAATAATTTTTGCATGATTTGTTAAAAATAGATTTTTGGTGTACATGATCATGATGAGCAGTGGTCTAGAACGCATGTCCTTGGTGGAATAGTTATCGGAGTTGCCTTTGTTTCAGCTGTTGTCCGAATGTTACAGGTAAATATTTTACAATTAAATACTGGCCTTGTCAATTTACTCAACCTATTTATAGTATTTAACTAAATAAGCATGCACAAGTATACAAATTACACCATTAGATAATCAATTGACTCAAATCAGGTTGCTGTAAATCCAGACTTTAAACTCAATATTCTCACAGGGCTATTGCTTTAGCAAATCTGGAGCGATCTTAACAGCTCGACTCCGAAAACTAACATTTTCCTCCATGATCAATCAGGTTAGTAGGACTATACTATAATACTAACTGCAATATTATGTTAAGAATTTAAAAAAAAAAAAAACTAAATTTTTAAGACTGTCACTATTTATGAGAAACAAAATTTTTTATACTAAGTTATATAACTGCATTTTAATGCTTTGTTATCAAGTAACAAGTGTATTAGATTTAAATCATTAATCATTTTCTGTTCAGGATATGGACTACTTTGATATGCCAAACAACCAGGTTGGAGCACTCACAACAAAGTTGGCTGGTGATGCAGCTATGGTGCAAGGGGTATGTTTAAAATATTAGTAGGGTCCATGCTAGCAATGCCCATTAAAACAATGTTGGTAAAAAAGTTTTGTTTGAGAATCAAATGTTCAGATAACTAGTGTTCATCGGTCATGTTGTGCAAGTCAAAAATTATAATAAAACGAATAGAGATGGCAGTCATTGTAAGAGCCCTAAGAAGCCCTGGCATCAGATCTGCTGTAGATACCCTGTGTGTCTTTTAACATAGGAAAAGTTCACATCACTATGAAATATTGGAAGTTAGATAGGGACTGTGACATAATTTTCACTCTATATCGTAGCAATTATTGTTATTAATCCATCCCTGAGGCGCTACTACCCATGAAGGGCTTTGGTCGGCCTAATCACTTCCTTCCTCTCAGACTTAAATGATGCATTTCATTTCCTTTGTAATTGAAAAAATATGTTAACAAAAACTTTTATTATTCATGCTATAATCCAAGTAACGGTTTTTAAAAAAATATTTTGTCACTTTACAATCCAATGTTATCTAATCTGATGGGCATATATAAAAATGAATTTATGTACAAAAATATATGAAATCTGTTCCATTAAAGGCCTGCTATATTTGTTCTATTTAAACAGTTGAAATATTCATCAATTTTTAGATCCCTAACAATATTATGTTACTTTCCTAGGCTACTGGATCTAAAATTGGTCAAATGCTTGAAGCGGCCTCCACTATTACCTGTGCTATTGTTATAGCCTTTGTCTATGGGTGGAAACTAGCCTTTGTTGTCATGTCATTCATGCCTCTAATGATTCTTGGTGGTGTTGTTCAAGGCCAAGTGATTGCAGGTGCATCTAAAAAAGACAAAAAGCAGTTACAGCAGGCTGGAAGAGTAGGTCACCTTTTTAAAATGTTAATGCTATAATTGTAATTAATTTATAAATTGTATGAGTTTTTAAATATATAAACATTTTATACAGAAGAAACCAGGTGTGTTGTTCATAAACTATAGTTCTTTATTGTATTACCACTATTAAAAATATTTTTTTGTCATCCCAATGGCTTTGAAACTGAGACCTCATTATATTTTTTCTAACTTAAAAAGTTATGAGTTATCACTCACAGAGTTGATTAAATATTTCTTATGCAAGTAATTTTTTTATTGCCAGATTTGTTCAGAGGTTGTAGATGCCATCCGAACAGTTCAGTCTTTGGGAAGAGAGGATCATTTTATTCAAACATTTGATGGCTTAATAGATTACACCAGATCGTAAGTTTTAATTTATTTAACCAAGTTCTAAATGTAGACGATCAATTAAAGGTCAAATTCAGAAAACTTGTTAAAAAATAATAATTCTGTTATTTTATACAATTTTCAATAAGAACTTTTGTTTCCAGATCCATGCGAAAAATGTCTCTAGTATTTGGGTGCACTTATGCAGTTGCCAACTGCCTCATCTTTTTTGCCTACGCTGTAGCTTTTTATTATGGCTCAGTCCTTGTCAACGATGGGGAGATGGAGTTTTTTGAAGTGTTCAGGTATGCTGATAAATATATAACTATCAATTTTGCTTGTTTTGTAAGGCAATTATTTTAGGAACATGCAGAAGTTATCTGTAAAAAAAATTAAAATGTAACCATAAACTTTGATAAGTTTCCTTATTGTTTAATTTCCCTAAAAATGTTAATTATTTTATCAATTATTGCTCTTTTTTTTTTCATTAAAAAGGACATTATAAGCCCAGTTTTTTTATTTTAAAACTTATTTTAAAATGTCAGATTTTGTACTATGTGCTTCATTTCTATTGTAGAGTGTTTGCTGCAATTATTTTTGGAGGTATGATGATTGGCCGCCAGTCTTCATTTGGAATTGACTACACTAAAGCCAAAGTTGCTGCTGGACGTATTTTAACTCTAATTAACAGAAAACCCAAAATTGATGTCAGAGAAAAAGATGGTTTGAAGCTAGTAAGCTGGTCTGTGTGTTGACCTTATTTTATTTTTTTAATATACTTAAACATCTTTATCGCCAGATTTTATATCTGAAAGATTTTAAAATGCTAGTAATATATGCTATAAACACAAAACTTGATATCAATAAAAGATCTTTGTTTTATGCAGATGCACATACAATAAAAGTTCATATAAGGGAGTTTTTATTGAAAATTAAATACCGGTATCTTTTTGTTTTTAATTTAATTTAAATTGTTGAATTTAAAACAAAGAAGCATTTAAATTCATTCTTTTTTAATTTACCCTCCAATTCGATTTAATTAGCCTTACATTTCACTGCTTTACAAGCTTCATTGTTTTTCTTTCCCCTCCCCACATTATCTTAATTCAAGCATTAAATTAAATCCTCAGTTGTTAAACAAATTTCAAAATAGAACCAATAAACAAAGTTAAATTATAATTATTAAGAGATGCTTTGCATTTAAAATTTACCTTTATGTCATGATAAGAAGAAATCTGTTGTCAATTTTCCTTTTTATTGCAAACAGCTTTACAGCTGTCACTGAATCATTTATTACATTTTTTAGGATGAATTTAAAGGGGGAATTACAATATCCAGTGCCACATACCACTACCCCAGCCGGCCTAATGCTAAAGTTCTTGACGGATTAAACCTAATTATAAATCCAGGAGAAACGGTAGCCCTTGTGGGTGCTAGTGGCTGTGGAAAAAGTACTACAACGCAACTTATAGAACGGTTTTATGATGTTGACTCTGGAGCATTGGTAAATATTTTTTTTATATTGATACTGAAATTTTTGTTTGCAACTAACTGATATATATTATGAATCTCATATGTGGCAATGTGCCACTATATAAGAGAATCCACTCTCATAGTGTCACTGCTATGGGTAACCCCAAGCACGTACACATCCATTATCCATGGTCATTCAACGTAACACTCAGCCGTGTACTGGCCTTAAATTTTATGTAGGTTATTTACACGCGGGAATAACCATCCCTGCTCTAGGGGGGGGGGGGGCGAACTGGGACTTGAGGTGTGTACATTTTTGAGATTGTGGTGTGGAACGGATGCGTCGGGTCGGCGGCAGGTGTGAGAGATTTTCCTGTCGGCTCTGTCAACGGATTCTACCTTACATTAAACAGCTATAGTTCTCAGACCTGATTGTTTTATTGTGATTTCATTTAAACTGTAAGCTACGTCATCCACTCGGCTACACATATTTGCTTGATAATAAATAGAAACAAGAATGTGAAGACTGTTTTTTAATTAATTTTCTTTTTAATGTGAAATTAATTAGAGAACTTAAATAATAAAAAAACACAATGAAAAATAAACATGAACAAAAAATTATTTAAATAACTATTTATTAGGCTAAATCCTTTTAGGCTTTGATAGAATATTTAAATAATATATCTTAATTTTTCCTGAAAGAAAATGAGCTGAACATGAATTATTTGATTTAAAACTTTTTTTTACACATTGATAAATTGTTCTCCTTTTGCAGATTGTGGATGGTAAGGATCTTCGTAGCCTTAACCTTGAGTGGTATAGAAAGCAGTTGGGTATTGTTTCCCAAGAACCAACTTTATTTGACTGTAGCATAGCTGAAAATATTGCCTATGGTGATAACTCTAGGGTTGTTCCAATGGCAGAAATTATACAAGCAGCCAAAGATGCTAACATCCACACTTTTATTTCAAACCTGCCTCAGGTAAGAAAAGTTCATAACTTAATTCAATTTGCAGGAACCAAGTTAACTTACAAAGATTACTTAAATTGTGAAGCCTTTATTTAATAATCAAAAGTTCAAATCAGTCCATAAAATGTCCAGCCATTATTTTCATCCCAGCACTCTATCTCCCTTCTGAAAAGGCCAACTTGAAAAATCAACTATGAGGGGAAACCTCAGAAAAAACTTGATTGTTATTAAGTATTTAAGCCCAAGTCCCATGATTTTGCATCTAGCACCAGCTATTTCCCTCTATATGATAATCACTACGACTCATGCACATGTTTCAAAAAAATATCCTAGCCATGATGCCTGCCAGTAATACAAAAAAGTATGCTCTTGGGTTTTTGGGGGACACTGCTCAGAAAGATCACTTGATAAAGGCAGACCCAGGTCTAGCTGTACATCACTTGATAAAGGCAGATCCAGGTCTAGCTGTACAAAAAAATTGTTAACAAATTTTTAAAAATACTTTTGTTCTCAAGTTCAATCACGTCAGCAAACAAAGAACAACCAGGTACATTTTTAATGTATTTTTTAATACAGCCTCTTATATAAAATCAGTTGTTTTTTTGTTTTGTTTTTGTACAGGGATATGACACCAGTGTAGGTGAAAAGGGGGCACAACTTAGTGGTGGACAAAAACAAAGGATAGCCATTGCCAGAGCTCTTGTAAGAAAACCTAAAATACTCTTACTGGATGAAGCAACATCAGCATTAGATTCTGAGAGTGAAAAGGTAAGACTTAGATTTATGAAAACTGATCAATTTTGCATAGTTTCCATCTCATGTAAAAACCTAAATTAAACAAACACAAATGCTTTTATTTATTAGGATATGTTGTTTGTCCTTTACATGCAAAGATGACCAAGGCTATATTACATGGTTAGCAGGCTGGTGACATGCCAGCACCATCTGCACCTGAAAACCTTTCCCGCGTGTGGGACACACCTTTTTATCATGCCCTAGTAGGATTTGAGTTGATTTTGCATTTTCTTGCCATGTCCATAAATTTAAATGAAGCTTTTCAGACAGTCCTTGAAGCATATTTTCTGCCTACCAACTGAGCTCTTCCGACTGGAGGGTTCACCAAACAGTCATTTTCGGAATTCAGCTGTCTGGAATTCTTGCAACATACCCTGCCCATCTGGTTTGTCCTTTTTTGTAGGAGCATTTTGATGCTATACAATCAATGCGTTGTAGGACCTCTGTATCAGGGACTCTCTCCTGCCATCTTATGCAATTGAGTTTATGTAGGCAGCATAGGTTGAGAGAGGATTAGCTGTCAATCATGTCTGCTGTACACTGTCCACATCTTGCTAGCTTATAGGAGAGATGTTAAGATGATTGCTCTATATACCTTCAGCATAATGGCAAGACTGAGAGTACTGAGACCTCTTTGCTCCTACACACTCCTGCGTAGCCTTCCAGATGCAACATTTGCTTTGAAAATTTG
Source organism: Lymnaea stagnalis (assembly GCA_964033795.1). NCBI lineage: Eukaryota > Metazoa > Mollusca > Gastropoda > Lymnaeidae > Lymnaea > Lymnaea stagnalis. Next base: position 365,676 of record CAXITT010000263.1, read on the forward strand.
TTTATTGATCTCATCTACTGTTGCTGACTTGGAGAGGGTGCTGCCTAAATATGTGAATTTTTCTAATGCTTGGAGAATTGATCCATTCACTGATATTTAGGTCCTTTGTAAGTGTTCCATGGAGCTGGCTGGTACAAAATCTTCTTTTTTTTTCGTATTGATGGTGAGGCTGTAATTTTTCATAGGCTTTAGTAAAGTGATCAAGTATTTGCTGCATTTTCAGTATCAAACTTGCATTTTGGGCAATCATCAGCAAACTGGAGGTCTCAAAATATTGTTTCTTAAATTTTCTTAATTTGAGTTTTTAGTACACCTATTTTTATTATACGTCTTGTGCCCAGAAACAAAAAAATTAATAGAAAATAATTTTTTTTAAAGGAGAAAATGTAGCCCATTGTTGATATTAACATGGTTTTAAAGAGTTAACTAGTGTTATTTTTTTACCCAAGTGAATTTGTTTGCTATGTTTGTTAAGTTCCTGATGACCTAATAAAAAAGCTTATGTGTTTGTTTAAATTATTTGAGTTTTCAGTCATATCAGTCATACCAAAACATTTTGAAAAACAAATTTCCCATTTAAAATTCTGGCAGCTCAGTGCTCACAACTACATAGGATATGAACAACTTTAGGTTTTTAATGTTTTGATTTATTATTTTAACCTAAAACATAACTTTTAAAAATAAGCAAATGAGTAATAACAGAGGCATTACATTGAAAAGTATACAAAATCCTTTGTGCTTTTGAATATATTTTTAAAAAATTATAAATTTACATCTTCTTAGCATTCTAAGACATAAACTTAAGTAACTTCCTGTCATATTTATTTACAGTTAGACTATTTGTTGTTTCATTTACATCTCAAGGCATATTAGTTCTCTCATTATAAAAATTTAATAGATTGTCCAAGAAGCCCTAGACAAGGCTAGTCAAGATAGGACATGCATTACCATTGCTCACAGATTATCGACCATTCAAAATGCAGACAAAATAGCTGTGTTCAGCAAGGGAAAAGTGGTGGAAATAGGAACCCACCAACACCTTGTCACAATAAAGGGAGCTTATTACAGATTATTAATGGCACAAAACAGGCCACACAAATAATATATTAGTATGTATTTTTTTTAGTTCTGAATGCCAAAATTTTGCTTTGAATTTTTTGTTGGAATATTTCTTATATATGTCTAGCCCAGTGGTTTGCAACCTTTGTTTTCATTCGCTGAAACTGTCAACTAAAGTTAACACCTAACATGCATTTGGTGGGGAGCAAGGTGCAAGAGAATGGCTATTTTTGTATGTGACTATATTACTGGTCCAAATCAAATTCTTCATTGTTAAAATTGACTTTTACTCCTTTCAATCCAAATCTTGTGACACATGTGAACCTGAAATGACCCTCCAGTATGTTGCTAGGGTGCAGACCTCTGGTATAGCTTCATGCCAGTAATATCTTATTGTTGTATGAGTAATTCTATGGAAATTGACATGTGTACAAAATTGAGATCCATAGAATTGTAAATATTTTGATTTTTTTTTCATTTATTAACATAAAATAAACATTCTTTTAAAACTGTATAAAATAAAAACATAATTTATTTTTCATTTAAATTCAATGTTTGATTATGATTTTATTATTTGCTTAGTCTATCTGCTACATGAATCTCCATTGACATATCCGGTTAAATGTAATATATATTGTAAATATGTGATAAGTTATTTTAAGATGTATGAAACCATTTGTTGTTATGTTTTGCAATTAAATATATGACTAAAAAATGTTAACTTTTAGGAGTTTGTTATTAATTATTGGTTACTTCATTTTAAGTTTTGAAATTATGCTTCCCTCTGCTCTATTTCATTAGAATTTATTCAATTTAATATAATACATATATAGGTAGTAACCCTAATCTAAAGGGATAAAATTCGGCACTGGATTAGACTTTGAGCTGTAGAGGGCTTTGTAGCAGTGGCCCACTTGAGTCCCTCTATTAGACTGTCATTTTACTTGGGGATGGCAGGTGTCAAGTTCTACCTAAAACTTTTGAAAGCTTTGTCCAAGATGTTATTTCCACCTTAACCCACATATTTGGGTTTTAGGGCAGTGGTACTGGGTGGCAGTGGTCTAAACTGAGTCAATCACAAGCTTGTGGACTGGTGTTCAATCCCTAGAAAAAGCTGAGACAAGCAAAAGAAAACCTTCCCCTCCCCGCCAATGGCAATTCATCTAAGAGAAGGCTTACTCTGTTATCAAACCCGGAGATGGAGTAAGGATGAGAGAATGACACTGACGATTGAGTAACTCTCCCTCACTTTAAACAAAATACAAGTCAAGGCTACTACTCAAGTTTGAAGTCTCGGTCATCTTCGCATGTGAAGGAGGAATTGTGTATATATATATACTAGGTGGGCAAGCAGCACTACAGGTAGGCCATTCAAAGCACAGGTTATCAATTTACAATTGGGAAGATTGCTTCAACACTAATTTTATCCAATCCCCCATTCCCGCTCGCTGAACAACAAACAAATCTTTCAATTTATAAAACTAGTTTTTTGGATCCTGTTCAATGTTTGTGAAGCTGTTGTTTTTTTTTTAATGCAATCTTTTTTAACTTCATGTTAAGTAAACAAAAAAAATGTACTTATAATTTTTTATCTTGCTAAGAAAATGACAACAGTAGGGAAATTTCAATCAATGTTCTCAACTTCACATCAAATGAATATTTTTAGAAAAGAACTTTTCACCCTCAATTACTTTTTATTTTACGCTCCAATTCAGCAAAGGCATCGTGAGATAGTTTGTGTACCATAAATGGAAACTCTCAATCCATTGGTTTAATAATTATTTTTATTGTCAAGGAAATCTAAAGGCTACGTGGCATCATCATGTTCAAAGTGTTAATGATAATATTTATGATTGTATGTTTATCATTATTTATAATTACTTTTTTATAATTTACTATCAAAACTGCAATTTGTTGCAATATTGTTGTAAATGAAAGAATTAAAATTCTTCAATTAAATTATGTAAATTCTTAATTTTTCATTTTTTTTTTTTTTTCTATTTAAGTTATCAAAAGTTATCATAGCAGTGAAAACATTCATGCAAGTAAAATAAATAAGAATAATTATACAAATTTGAAAGATTAAATTATTATTTTTTTTTTTAATCTAATGAATGCAAATGCAAGCATTCAAGACACAGAAATGGTGGCTGTGAAATAGAGACTAAATCGTAGATAGCACAGTCCTCTTAAAAGTGAAGAAAGGTTTTGTGCGTTTTTTTAAAAATCCGTTTACAGGTTTGGATTGTTCAGACAGTTCTGCATGGTGAGTCTATTATGAATTCTCCAACAAAAATCAAAACTTCTTGCATTGCCTGCCAAGACAAAGGTCTTTCGGGCAACAACCCTAAACGTCAAATCTTTTGTTGGCCTCTGGACGCATTACTTTCAACAGGTCATTCTTTCAAGCACTGGCTCAATGTCTTCGGCCAACAAGGGTTAATAATAGGTCGACAACATCTTTTCATGTTTTTGGCTAGAGACGACCAACACCCCCCCCCCCCCCCTCGATAGCGCGCTATAGGCGTTCCTTGAAGAAATTCCAGCAGAACAATCATAATTATGAATGGGCTTCTAGTTAGTTGATCAATGTTTAGGCTTGCAAATGAAAGACAAGAAAATTAAGCTCAAATATGTGCAACATGGCTGACACATTCACGCTTTTTCTCAGTTCATCGATGTCTTTTATAGTGTTGTAATAGGTCTACTCGTAATCTGGATGCCTTACTCGTGAACTGGACGCCCTACTCGTGATCTTGACGCCCTTCTCGTGAACTGGACGCCTTACTCGTGAACTGGACGCCCTACTCGTGATCTGGACGCCCTTCTCGTGAACTGGACGCCCTACTCGTGATCTGGACGCCCTTCTCGTGAACTGGACGCCCTACTCGTGAACTGGACGCCCTACACGGGCCTCCACCTGAACTGGACGTTGTGTTTATCCAAAAGTGCCCAGATCTTCATTGCAGCCTGCAGCTCTACCCTCCCACTTGAGCCATGATGATGTATTTTACAAGTAGTATTTGGACATGAAATAAAAGTCCACTACCCTTCCAGTTTTTTTCTTTATAATACAAACCATAAGACATTAGTCTATCATGATCCACAATATGATACATCATTTTTTAGCAGCGTCTGTCCTCCTTTTCAAGTTAGACATGGCTAACAATAAGGACACTTTCAGCCAGTAACTGTTTTGACAAAGAAACTGACCGTTGCTACTATTGAAACAGATTAAACACACCAAAGAATTCGTGTTGCTGTAGGAACCTAAAGCGTGGTCATCCTTGCCTGTGACAAAAATGGCGCGACTGCCTGTAGACTTACAGTAGTATAACTTGAGTTCACGTCCGACCTTCCACAACCTAAGTCATTAACCAATATGATGTAAAAACTACTCACGTAACTAATGGAAACGGAACAACACTACCAACGTCACGCTATTTTGGCAAAATTTTTACCACCATCCCACATTTTTTTTTAAATCGTCACTTAGTTGCAATATTTGTAAGCACTTTTTTTTAAATCATAGTCATACTTTCGTGGAACCCATCCCACTCTCCAACGAGCGAGTGGTTTATTGTCACCTGTACTGCGGGCTGAATCACTTATCTAATTATGAATGGTACTAAAAAAAATAAAGTATCTTTTTTTCTACCAATTTGCACGCATGCATTTCAGTTATGACTTAAAATTACTGACCTGAAATGCCCTTAGCTTATCTTACTGTACGGTACATCAGAACTGAAATGCCCCTCGCTTATCTCACTGTATGGTACTTCAAATGGTCCAAGTTTTAAAATTATTGTAACGATATTGAAAATTTGATTTTTTTTTTTTTTTAAAAACACATCTCCGCTGACAAATTATCTTCCATTTTCATCTGCAAATTGGTTAAGGCGAGCGCTCATTGATTCCCTTTGAGTTCAGTCTTAGAGTTAGAACCATGTGATTAAGGTTTCTCAAACGACATCCCGTTCAATTTTTTTAATTTCCCGGGACATGGTCCCATCCCGGGAAATGCTCCCATCCCGGGAAATTCAATCCGGGGAGGGAAATCGTGCTCAAGTACACACATTTAGATTATAAATGTCCTTTTATTTTTTGTTTTAAATTGGTTCGTCATGTGAACTCTCGTTAACAGCCCGGTCTATTAAAGCTCAGTAGTTCTAGTAGAGTACGCAGGTTCTCTGGTGTTTTCAAGTCATGACTACGTGTACATTAACGTTTATTAGCAGCAATGTATTGCGCGAGACGGCGATACATTGGGGGGGAAAAGGCCTTTTTAAATTGACAAATTTTGATAAATCGCATCAAAATTAGATTGTCAGTTTAAAAAATTTTTAATTAACGAAACATTTAATGCAGGAATTTAAATTTCAACCCAAACTTTAATATGCCAATTGTTTTTTTTTTTTTTTAATTTTTAAAAAATCACTATTTGTCTTGTTTAATAATTGTTTCCAACGACCACCCTACAGAAATCTCTGCGGAACTTCATTCGAGTCCATACCCCCATGCGGTGGGAAACCGTGCTCAAGTAACTTGATTATACCATTCTGTTATGAGCCAAACTACCTTTACATCTTGTTTTTTTTTTTAATTTATTTATTTATTTGTTAATAATTTATATTAACTTCGCTTTTTTTTTTTTTTCTTTTTTTTTTGGTTGGCAAAAATCAACCTTTCGAGTTTACACTTGGTTGGCCAAAAGACCCGCAAGTGCGTATACCATTCTGTTATGAGCCAAACTACCTTTACATCTTGTTTTTTTTTTTAATTTATTTATTTATTTGTTAATAATTTATATTAACTTCGCTTTTTTTTTTTTTTCGTATGTTTCTGGCTGGCAAAAATCAACCTATCGAGCTGACACTTGGCTGGCCAAAAGACCCGCAAGTGCGTTCGGTGCGTGATATTTTCTTTTGTTTTCCTGAAATAGTTGGTGAAATAGTTGGTGAAATAGTTGGTGAAATAGTTGGTGAAATAGTTGGTGAAATAGTTGGTGAAATAGTGGGTGAAATAAATCTGCAGCGTTGAAGCGGGTGGGACATTGGAATATTAATATCAAATAATAAAATATGCATGTCAAGGATTTTTAAGAAAAGCGGTGTTTTTGTGGGTGATTAAATTACTTTCTAAATCAACTTAGCAATTCACATACATATAAATAGATGTATATTGTTTTATTATTATTAGATTTAAATTCGAACTAAGCCTCATATGTCAGAAAGATATTCATGCAAATATTGCATGACGCATTTGAAACTAGAATGTGCAACTCGTTAAGAAAAAGAAATTTTAAAATGCACTGTCAAGATTTTTCTACAGGGTGGTATAACAGACTTTAGCTTACTAATCATAACATTAGCTAGTTATCTATTTCTAATGAAAAGATGTAAAGTCATGGCAGAAACCTATAATGTCATGCCAAGACAGAAACATTAGATGTCATGCGATGACAGACAAATATAATTTTTTTACTCATAACACGGGCCTTTTTTGGTTAGACATCAATATGAGTTTCAGATTCAGTATGGATGGCGTTTAGGACCATACATAACAGATACGTTTTCAAGAGCTTATCACTAGCAGACGTATCCTGGTGAATCTCGACATGGGCCATTCAGGCACGACATAGCTTGCCATTAAGTAGGCATAGAAGTAAGTGCGTGATTTACATAAATAAAACATTTTTAACCTCTGAGGCAGCCACACTTCCAGGTTGATTGCATAAGGATATTATATGATTGTTGGTTGTCTATTGTAGTTGCTAGTGGTTTATTATAGTTGCTGTTTGTCTGATATAGTTGCTGTTTGTCTGATATAGTTGCTGTTTGTCTGATATAGTTGATTTTTGTCTGATATAGTTGCTGCTGTCTAATATATTTACTAGTTGTCTAATTGAGTTGCTAATTGTCTGATATAGTTGTTGTTTGTCTAATATAGTTACTAGTTGTCGGATATAGTAGCTAGTTGTCGGATATATTTGCTAGTGGTCTAATAGAGCTGCAATTTGTCTAATATAGTTGCTACTTGTCTGGCATGATGTGGCTGCTAGTTGTCTCAATGTTTCCCAAGAAGTGGATTAATGGTTCAGCACTCAGTTGCTTTTTTTAAAATATGAAGCTTTTTTTCTCTTTTTTTTTTTTTAGTTTAGCCGTGTGACGTCAGAGACATTTACTATTATTTAGCCCTTTAAAGGGCAGGCATCTTCTCCGTTTTAGAGTCATTTGTTTGACTGACATTGTCGGGGTTTCAGCCATGACAGATGGGAGAGATAACAATGGTACGGCAAACTTCGATCTTGAAACTGATCCTGCGATACAGCTGCATCCACTGCTGACAAGCGAGCATGCGGATGGTAACAAGACAGGGCAGAAATTACAAGGGGATCAAATAGTTATCGAACTTGAAGAGAAGAAACCTCTGATATACCGAGTCAATGAATCGCCTCCTGTGCACCTGCTTTTGTTGTTCGCATTCCAGGTAAGTAGAAGGCCCAGGAAGGGGGACAAATACTACACTATTCTATAACGGGGAAAGGAAGGGCTGACTACTTAGGCTACTATTCAGTGTCGGCCTTAGAAAGCATCTTTGTTACAGGAAATCCGAAAAATGCCCCCCCCCCTTTTTTTTTTCTTTCTTTAAAAAATCATAAATGGTGATCATTCATCCATGGTTCAAGCTTCCACATATCTTGCTCTATTATTTCATTCACAAAGCTTAAACGCAATCCTTCATTCATTATCATTTATCTATGGATTATAGTCACACAGCGGGGTATATAAGGGAACAGTTTTTCAAAACACGGGTAGTAGAGTTAGAGATTCGTGGACGGTCATTCTGAAGTGATAGACAGTCATTCTGAAGTGATAGACTGTCTTCTGAAGTGAAAGACGGTCACTCTGAAGTGAAATAAGGTCATTCTGAAGTGATAGACAGTCATTCTGAAGTGATAGACAGTCATTCTGAAGTGAAAGACGGTCACTCTGAAGTGAAAGAAGGTCATTCTGAAGTGATAGACAGTCATCCTGAAGTGAAAGACGGTCACTCTGAAGTGATAGGCGGCCATTCTGAAATGATAGATGGCCATACTGAAGTGATAGACGGTCATTCTGAAGTCATAAAAGGTCATTCTGAAGTGATAGGCGGTCAATCTGAAGTGGTAGAATTTCATTCTGGAATAATAGACTGTCCTTCTGAAGTGATAGGTGGTCATTCTGAAGTGATAGACTGTCATTCTGGAATAATAGACTGTCATTCTGAAGTGATAGACGGTCACTATGAAGCGATATGCGGTCATTCTGAAGTGATTTACAATCATTCTGAAGTGACAGACGCAGTGTTACTCTAGTCCTAGGAAAAGATAAACCTAGTGATAGATAAATGAACCCAGTAAAATTAATTTGGATAACAAGGACAGACCTGCATGTCAGCAGCAACAAACGTTAAGTGCCATGTCAACAGCAACAAACGTTAAGTGCCATGTCAGAAGCAACAAACGTTAAGTGCCATGTCAGCAGTAACAAAACGTTAAGTGCCATGTCAGCAGCAACAAACGTTAAGTGTAATGTCAGCAGAAACAAACGTTAAGTGTCATATCAGCAGCAACAAACGTTAAGTGCCATGTCAGTAGCAACAAACGTTAAGTGCCATGTCAGCAGCAACAAACGCTAAGAGCCATGTCAGCAGTAACAAACGCTAAGTGCCATGTCAGCAGCAACAAACGCTAAGTGCCATGTCGGCAGTAACAAACGCTAAGTGCCATGTCAGCAGCAACAAACGCTAAATGCCATGTCGGCAGTAACAAACGTTAAGTGTCATG
>CAXITT010000263.1:380703-418057 GCA_964033795.1 Lymnaea stagnalis
GGGGGGGGGGGGGGCCAAACTTAGCCACAATAATGATCAAAGACATCTTAAATTTGGCACCAGTGGGACGTAAACTATATTCGTTGTAGTTGTGTCACCCTTGGGGGTACCCGTTTTCCCTAGCTTAATATTGCCTATTAAATCATTATAGTCCCCAGAAAATGTTTGATTAATTGAAAATACACGACTGCATTTCATCACATGTCTGAATTTAGTTTTGCAATATTCTACACTTAATTGGGGAGCAATGGAAGAGATCCTAGTTTCATAATGTAGGTATCACTTAACCTTAGAACCATCGTGTGCTCCCATCAACTCCTAATATTTTAGGGGTTTAAATATGTGATGAGGATATTTTCTTAATTATCATCTTTCAAAGCAGGGTGGGGGAAAAAAAAGGGGGTGGGGGTGCAAAACGGAAATGTGCTTGGAATGCTTGTATTATGCACACACAAAAATGTAAATTATTAAAAAAATAGTAAATGTGAGTTTTAATTTGTATTTACATTATTTGGGGGCGGGGGTGGTGTAGCAACTTAATCAATAAATGAATTTTCAACACAAAAAAAAAGAAGAAGATAACATTAAATAGGGTTCCATCCCTTAAAAGCACTGCAAACTTTAACTCGGCTCTCCACAATTTATTTCAAGTAGGTAACTCAGACATACAATTTACACCCTCTGCTAGGACTCTTTGTTATATTATGTCTAACAACATGTCTCTCGATAATCATAAATCTCACATTTTTCGCTCTGCTTACACCGCTATCCGTCAGACCAGCTCCACCCGCCACTACATCACAGTTTGCGCAACAGAAACCCAAGTCTGTGCTCTTGTTCTCTCTCGTCTTGACTATTGTAACTCTCTTCTGTCAGGTTCACCAAAACCCTCCATTGAAAAATTACAAAAGGTTCACAACTCAGCTGCAATGCTAATTCTAAAGGCAAAAAAAAACAACAAAAAAAAACGTGATCACGTCACACCACTACTTCATTCACTTCTTTGGCTCCCTGTAAAAGCACGGGTTGACTACAAACTCTCTCTTCTCTTCCACAACACTGTTTCGTGGGCCAGTTGCTTAACTTGTGTGGTCAACACTCTTTTGTGGGCCAATTGCTTAACTTGTGTGGTCAACACTCTTCTGTGGGCCAATTGCTTAACTTGTGTGGTCAACACTCTTTTGTGGGCCAATTGCTTAACTTGTGTGGTCAACACTCTTTTGTGGGCCAATTGCTTAACTTGTATGGTCAACACTCTTTTGTGGGCCAATTGCTTAACTTGTGTGGTCAACACTCTTTTGCCGAAAGTGCATCTTGTATTACATTTTTGGTACTCTTGAGAGAGCATTTTACTTTTTTTTTTTGCTGCATCAAATCATCGACGGAATGTTTTAATTGAACACACTTGAATGTCAATGAAAAGTCTGTCAACAGCACGTTTGGGGGCGCATCATGCTGCTGTTAAAACAATGACAGATGAGTTTGATGAATGTTTGGCGGCGATTGAGGCTCTATGTGATCCTCTTGAAAAAAATGAATACAAGACGTACAGCACAAGATCTTTTACAGTGCTGTCTGTTATTTCGTTGTAATTTATCTGCTGCCTTTACATTTGGGTTGATCTACTTGAGGAAGTTAATCCTACACAGCGGTATCTGCAGACTAAAGGATTCACTCTATGCAAAGTGGTGACCCACCTAGAGCCCTTAAGATTTTTTCTGCAGGAAAAGCGCTGTCACTTGGTGGAACATGTTATTGAAATTGAAAAGACACTTAAAATCCTATCAATATGGATTTCGATAGAGAGAAAATTAAGGTTTAAGAAGGGAAGTCATGAGAACTATTAATAGATGATTGGCTATCTTTGCGAGGAGAAAACAGTAGGGAGATGCTTGAGTGTAGTAATCGCTTTAATTTTGAGCTCCAGATAAGATCATCAGCTATCAAGGAAGTAACAGATATTTTACGGGCTGTTCAACCCAAGAGTCTACCAGAGTCGGCATGTGAGGAAGAGTTATTGGTGTCCGTTCCAAAATGAACATCTTTCTATCATGCGTTATCAGAAGATGAACTTTTAAAAGAAATACCAAGGCTTAGAAGACACTAAAAGTAGCTCATATTCAATTTCACAAATTCATGACTGGTCAGTATTTAATATTTTGAAATTAATGGCTAAATGGTTCTTCCTAGAATCTCTTCCAATACTCTCGCTCAGCGTTCAATTGTTTCTTACGATCTGTGTGTCTGTGGCATCATGTGAGTGGAGCTTTTCAAATCTAAGACTTATCAAGAACTATTCACGATGCACTATGGGACAGTCAACGCTTTCTGATCTGACTCTCCTATCAAAAGTGATACGGTGAAAGATATTGATTTTGATCAAGTGATTGGCAGCTTTGAAGACCAGGAAAGGAAATGTTGAATAAACTAAATGTAAAAATTACAATAACTTAACGTTGCTACAGTTCTTAAATACATTTACCTCCTGACCTTCAATAAATTTGTTTTTGTTCTTCTCATTTTTATACTGTGGACTTAATGTAACGAAGAGCAATCCATCGTGGAAGTTGGGGGGGGGGGGGGGAACCCCCTGAGCTTACNNGGGGGGGGGGGTGGGGGGGACCAACTCTAGCTTATACTCCACTGCAACCATCGAGGCATACACGTTTGTTAAAGCAAAGATCGCTAAGCTTCAAGCCCATTACCTTGGTGAAAATGTGCACTAGTCCGAAGAGGTTGCTGAATTGCTTGCAAATGAAGAGTATATAAGCATGAGTTTCATCCTAAAATTCGTTGAATGTTTATGTTTGCACCTGGACTCTCGTTTCCCTGAAAGTGAGTTAATGCAATGGCGAATCTTTTAGATATCAGCGTTAATCGACATTTCATATTTTAATTTTGGCCAAGAAGAACTTGCAGCACTGGTTGCTAGATTGGCGGCATTACTGGAAAAAACTAAGATGACATTCTGCAAAAATTTAAGGATCTGTATCGTAACTACAGGCTCGTGCTTGCCGAACAAAATAAAATGTGGGTTGATGCAGACTTTGGACGAGGTGGTTCGATTTGTAATAAATGAGGAGCCATTCGGCGACATTGCTATTCTGTTGGATATTTGTGCTACATTTCTTGCATTAATCGCCTATTGTAAACGTTGACTCAGCCTTATGAATAATATAAAAATAAAATCTAGAAATAGGCTGGAAAAGTTATTTAGACATGGTTATGAGGTTTAAATCGTATCAGATTGATGGACATCAGATCATCCTTGACATTTGGATTGGTTACACGTGTGTAAAATTTACACGTGATTGGTTTTCCTTGTATGAAATTCTTTTAGACCAAGCAGTGTGTGCTCTGTAAATATGCAATTTTTCAATTTGGTGTCACCCCCCCCCCCGGTTGAGATGGTGTCACACACCCCCTGAGATGGTGTCATCCCCCCTTTGAGATGTTGTCACCGGGTGTGATCGCAGCCCATCAACCCTAACCTGCGATTTACACTTGATTGGTTTTCCTTGTATGAAATTCTTTTAGACCAAGCAGTGTGTGCTCTGTAAATATGCAATTTTTCAATTTGGTGTCCCCCCCCCCCCCCGGTTGAGATGGTGTCACACACCCCCTGAGATGGTGTCATCCCCCCTTTGAGATGTTGTCACCGGGTGTGATCGCAGCCCATCAACCCTAACCTGCGCCACTGGCCCTATAGATCACTTACTTGTGGTCAAGAGTTAATGATACAAAGGTCCAAACTGAAAGGTGGGTGGTTAATGTTTGGGAGATACATAACTGCTATGTCTGCCAAATACATCCTCTTGCTGGGGTAAGTTATAACACCCATGTTTAAATGTTATCCCATGCATGGTTGGATGAGTCAACACATGCATGTTTGGATACGTTATCCCATGGGCATGCATGTTTGTATAAGTTACCCAATGCAAGTTTGTGTAAGTTACCCCATGCATAAGTTATAACACCATGCATTTTTGGATGTGTCACCACATGCATGTTTGGATAAGTTACCCCATGCATTTTTGGATAAGTTACCTTATGCATGTTTGTATAAGTTACACCGTCCATGTTTGGACAGGTTTCCTTCCACATGCTGGTTTGGATAAGTTACCCCATTTATTTTGGAAACGTTACCCCATGCCAGTTTGGATAAGTTATCACATGCAAGTTTGGATTGATTTGGTGATAAATCTTAATGTTCAGATGTAACATTTTAAATCATTCCAAAAAAATTTTTAAAATTAAATAGATAAACGCCATTCAGTTTCAGGTGCTCTATTCCTTTTGACCTGTCCACGCAGTAACCTTCTATGAATAGATTGGGTGTTAACATTCTAAATTTTAAAACAAAAATTAGCAGCAATCAACGAAAAGCTGTTCTTTTTTATTGTGAATATTTTAGAGATTTTATTTTTAAAAGATTTTAAAATGGTATTTTTTTTAAAATCGGGGAGGCGGGGGTGAAGGACATTGGGGTTAAGTTTATAAAGTCGATTGTCCAGGACCTCATTCCACTTCAAATCTGCAAGGCACTCTTAATTATAAAGGCCATTTAGAGTTACTCTCGTTTCGTTATTGAAAGGTGTCTTCTTTGTTTCCATTATTTCAGCAAAGTATTCTCAGTATTGGATCTCCCTTGGCCGTATCCATCATTGTGTCTGAGGTCGTATGTGCTAAAGATGATGACATCATCAAGACTCAGATTCTCAGCGCATCCTTCCTAATGATTGGCTTGTCGACGTTTGCCATGAGTACTTTTGGGGTCAGGTAAAATCAATACCACCACCTTTTCCTAGTTTTAAATCAGCTTGAGTCTTCAATTATTAGGACGTTAAAATAAAGCGTTCTCAAGTTATGGGAAATGAACAAGAGTTAAAACAGTTCATGGATGTTAAAATCTACACCTTACCCAGAAGATACCAGGTGGGTCTGTTTTTCTGCAGTGGATGTCCAAATATTGTACAATCGACAAAGGAAAGCAATTATATGGTATACGATTGTGCAAGTTTGGTACAGACAGCAAGTGGTTTCAGATTGTGCAAATAGTCTACAGACATCATTAAAATTGGCCTCAGATTGGGCAAATTGTGTACAGACAACATTAAAATTGGCCTCAGAATGGGCAAGTTGGGTACAGACATTATTAAAATTGGCCTCAGATTGGGCAAGTTGGGTAAAGACATCATTAAAATGGGCCTCACATTGGGCAAATTGTATACAGACATCTTTAAAATTGGCCTCAGATTGGGCAATTTGGGTACAGACATCATTAAAATTGGCCTCACATTGGGCAAGTTGGGTACAGACATCATTAAAATTGGCCTCAGATTGGACAAGTTGGGTACAGACATCATTAAAATTGGCCTCAGAATGGGCAAATTGTGTACAGACAACATTAAAATTGGCCTCAGAATGGGCAAGTTGGGTACAGACATTATTAAAATTGGCCTCAGATTGGGCAAGTTGTGTACAGACATCATTAAAATTGGCCTCACATTGGGCAAGTTGGGTACAGACATCATTAAAATTGGCCTCACATTGGACAAGTTGGGTACAGACATCATTAAAATTGGCCTCAGATTGGGCAAATTGGGTAAATACATCATTAAAATTGCCCTCATTTTGGGCAAGTTGTGTACAGACATCATTAAAATTGGCCTCAGATTGGGGAAGTTGGGAACAGACATCATTATAATTGGCCTCAGATTTGGCAAATTGTGTAAATACATCATTAAAATTGCCCTCATTTTGGGCAAGTTGTGTACAGACATCATTAAAATGGGCCTCAGATTGGGGAAGTTGGGAACAGACATCATTATAATTGGCCTCAGATTGGGCAATTTGGGCACAGACATCATTAAAATGGGCCTCAGATTGGGCAAGTTGGGAACAGACATCATTAAAATTGGCCTCAGATTGGGCAATTTGGGCACAGACATCATTAAAATTGGCCTCAGATTGGGCAAGTTGGGTACAGACAGCAATTGAAAGGAACTCAAAATGTGCGAGTTTGGTACAAAAAGCAAGTGGCCTCTATTGTACTATTTTGGTAGGTGGTCTCTGATTTTATAAGTTTGGCACAAACAGAAAGTGGTCTCATATTGTGTAACTTTAATACAGAATCAGATAGAAACTAAATGGGTCTCAGATTGTGCAAGTTGAGTACATGAGCAGATAACAATTAAATTGGTCTCAGATTGCGCAAGTTGCGAAGGGCCTACAGACAGCTAACTAATCTCGGATTGTGCAAGTTGGGTTCAAACAGTAAGTACAATTTGATCAGAGTTGACTTTGTTCTGAGTCCGGCCTGTTCTACTAAATGTTAAAATATTGAAAAGGTGTTTCACCGGAATAATTCTCGGGAATACAAAATGAATGGTTTCAAAAGAGTTGAGACTCCTGAAGCAGCGAATCTTTAATTTTTTTTTTACAGGCTCCCGGTATTCCAAGGGCCAGCAGCTACGTACCTCATACCTCTAATTGCTATGCGTGAATTGCCGGAATGGAAATGCCCCGCGATGTTCAAAAGTAAAATTGGCATATAGAGTCTAACTTATTTTAGCACTGGTAATTAGTGACCATTTCAATTTTAATCATGGAATGTGATTTGACAAACAAATTTTAGTCTCTTCTGTATCGCTCCCTTTTTTCTTGTTTTTGGTGTTTGTTAGTTTGTTTGTGTGTGTGTTTGTGGGGGGGGGAGGGCTGTGCGTGTGTGGTTATGTTAACCATGAGGATATGTGTATACTTTTAAATGTAACTATCTGGTGTTGATGTACTTCCGGCTAGCAACAAGATGGCGGCCTTTCAAAGTTTTGAATACCGAAATTGTACACAAATCAAGAAGAAACTGTGAAATGAATATCATAATTACAAAATTCAAATTCAGGGAAGTCAAAGTTGTCTTGAGCTTGAGACTACGCCTTACAGGCATGTATAGAATCAAGCTCTGGATCATATTTTAGTTGTATAGATATGTTTTTTGTTGACTTTGTACCGCGCTTCGAGCCTTTGGGGATGAAGCGTGTTTTTTAAATGAACTTTATTATTTATTATTATTATTATTGTTTTTTGTTGTCAGGTTTGAACGATGATAACACAACAACGCTCATGGCTGTCGTGGGAAACGGTACAATGATTACAGCAAGAGAAGTCATTCTAGAGAAGATTAGCCAGGTTTGGCAACGTGCATGAGAATTTGATAGATTTAATTGTGAAATTGAGATATCACCAAAAAAATCCCAAACAGCTGAGTTGCACATACTTGTACAACTGTAGGCCTTCTCGGTTCTCTTATATAGCGCAGAGTTTTCTTAATACTGTATGTAGTTCTTTGGATAGCAAATTGAGCTGTAATTCCTATTTAAGTTTATCGCTAAATGTTTCTATTTTTTATTGTATGACAGCTCTCTGGAAGTCTTATGCTGGCCGGGGCGTTGCATTTCTTCATTGGTGTCACGGGTTTGGTTGGGGTGCTGTTAAGGTAAAGTAGAATTTAGGGTTTGGGTGGGGTGCTGTTAAGGTAAGGTAGAAGTTAGGGTTTGGGTGGGGTGCTGTTAAGGTAAAGTAGAAGCTACAGGTTTGGTTGGGGTGCTGTTAAGGTAAAGTAGAATTTAGGGTTTGGGTGGGGTGCTGTTAAGGTAAAGTAGAAGCTACAGGTTTGGTTGGGGTGCTGTTAAGGTAAAGTAGAAGCTACGGGTTTGGGTGGGTGCTATAAGGTAAAGTAGACGATCTTCTTATCTATTTATTCTTTAGACTGCCTGGAAGAAACTTAATCAAAACATTACTTATCACTTAGATAAAGCAAGTTTTATTCGCATCTGTCCGAAGTATTAGTTAGTCTTAAACGGGATTGTTTTCTTTGGGGAAATTGATGATATTGTTGGTTTACATGTATTATTTATCGCTTAACCACTAGTTTAACTTAACTAATTACGGTTTAAATAATAGTTGTTGAGTTTAGTCCAAGCCAACAAATTTACGGATTTAGTTTTTGGAGATAATGTTTGATTATTTTTGCATTTTTTCCACACATTAATGAACAGCTGGTTTTCGCGCAACAATTTATAACTGAATCTTGTAATTATTAATATAAATATAAAATGACTTTTGAAATAACTTTGCTATTTTATACTGTTTGTCATACATCTGCAGGTTTATTGGCCCAGTGACAATAGTACCAACAATTACTCTGGTTGGCCTGTACATTTATGAGCTGAATGTCAAATTCTGTGAGACAAACTGGCTCATTGCTGCTGTGTAAGTCATTAAAATAGAAGAAAAATAAAACAAATAAATAATGAACAGATTTCATCGGTGTTCTCTTGTCCATGATTTGCAAATATTTCCAAAAATAAAAGTAAACAATGTATATAATATATAAAATATGGCATACGTCCGGCTTCGCGAGACGATGGAATAGCTATGTGCATCTCATCAAATGGCTTACTAGGCCGATTCTTAAATGCCAGTCTCGGCTGCATTTCTCATAGGAGAGCCTAAGACTCCTGGTTAAACTTGGCCTTCCGTATTGCTTTTTTGTTGGAAGTGCTTTTTTTCACGCATCTTCTGCCTTTTGGACTGCTTCATAACCTGATGTTCACCAGCTGGAATGGTGCTCAACGATGATCTCCCATTTGTTGATTTCTATGTTGGCTTCCCTCGGGTTCCTTTTGTAAGCGTCTATCAGAGGCGTAGCGAGGGGGGCAGATGTCCCCGGGCGCCAGCTAGTTAGGGGCGCCAAAATGTGCTTTGATATTATTTTATTGATGAAAATAATGGGTTTGAATGTTGAAAAAAAGAAGAAGGGGCGCTTTAAAATGGATCCTGTCCCCAGGCGCGAATCTTGTCCCCGGGCGCCAAACACCCTCGCTACGCCCCTGGCGTCCATAAATCGTAGCCGTGCCCGTCCAATAAGTTTTGCCCCTTCTGCCAACTCTCCATACAGTAGATTTTTTGGAATGCGGCCTTCCTCCATTTTCCTTACATGGCCTAACTAGCGAAGGCGCTTTTTGCTAAGAGCGGAGAATATGCCACACATAATGTTCACTTTCCAAGACCTTGTCCTGCCATCGAAGGCGTAAAATGCGACGCAGACATCTTTGATTATGGCCCTCAATCAATATTTTTGTAGGCGACGGTACTCTTTCATCGTGACATTTGTTTTTTGTAGATTAATTGACAGTTCAAACTCTTTACATGAGTCTGAAAGGAGATTAACTAGCCTCTGAAGACCTTCTGTGTGCGATTCTAAGGTGCCATCGTCAGCGAACAGCAGTTCGCGAATTAGTTATTTTTTTACTTCGGTCTTTGCACGAAGGTGGGCGATATTGAACAGCCTACCATCAGATCTCGTATGGATGTACACTCCGTCTTCACTGTCCCTGAAGGCAAATTGAAGAAGCATTGAGAAGAAAATTGAGAAGAGCGTTGGTGCCTTTACACAGCCTTGTTTTACTCAGCTGCTGACTGGGAATGCCTAAGATTCAGCGCCATTGAAGGTTACTGTGCTGTGCATGTTTTAGTGAAATGAGTTATCATTGTGAGGAGTCTGGGGGGCAACATATTCTTTGCAAGATACTGAACAGGCCTCTCCGACTTACCAAGTCGAGTGCCTTTGTCAGATCAATGAAAGCAATGTATAGAGGCCTACGCTGTTCACGACACTTCGCCTGCAGTAGGCTTAACGAGAATATCATGTCGATAGTTGAACGCTCACTTCGAAAGCCCCACTGGGCCTCTGGATAGATGCGGTTAGCCAGACTCTGAAATCGTTTAAGGGCGACACGAGCGAATGTTTTTTTTCCAATTAAACCAAGGAGAGAAATTCCTCGGTAATTATTACAATCACTGCGGTCACCTTTATGTTGATGCAATGTTATGATGTTGGCGTCTCTCATGTCCTGAGGAATATGCCCTGCTTCTCAACACAGACAGAGGAGCTCAGGGAAGGGCTGAAGTAGTATAGTGGGTTTTTTTCATTTTTGAGGACTTCCGGAGGAATGCCTTCAATCCCCGGACACTTCCCATCAGTAAGGAAATTGATTGCTTTTTTCGAGCTCCTGCAGAATGGCTCTTCATCTCGTTCTTCCATTACTGACTAAACCGGGAATATTATTCAGAGCGGTCTTAGTGACTACATTCATTGATTCGTACATTTCAAGATAATGCTCAACGCCGAAGTTGATCGTTTGTGTTCTTAATAACTTGACCTGTCTTGGATTTGAGGGGGGGGGGGGGCGCTATTTTTGAGGTGTGTAGACCTAATGCGCTCTTGATGCCCTAGCATGCCCGTTGGCGGAAGTCAATTGTATACAGTGGCAAAGATCCAACCAGTAAGTGTTTGCACAGTGGCGGGCAGTCTGCTTATATATAAATAATATGTATTTTTTTTTTTAAATATTTTTTGCAGTTCGGAGAGCCTTTATGGTATGGGCGCAAGGTACATCCTTATAGGCAAGTAGGGCCATTCACTTTTTCTCAGTTAAGGGTTCTATCCCTTTCCAATGCGCCACATACCAGTCATTATTTTATGCTCCATTTTCCCATAGGCGGACATGTCTTAATCGTACTCAATATCACGTAAATGAGGTCACTTGAGTTAATAGTGTCAACGGGTGACCCTTTGGCAAGGACATTCTGCAATACAGTGTAACTGCTGCGTTAGTTCTGGGTTTTTTGAGTAGTGGATGTTAATTCGTGGTCGACACATCTTTTTAGCATTATGCAATTTTTGGGCCATTAATCGTATCCTGATTGCTTCGAGAGAATGGTCCGTGTCACAGTCGGCACTATGGTAACTGCGGGTGTGAAGTTTACTGGCCAGCTCCACGCATCTAGTGATGACGAGATCTCGCTGATGCCAGTGACAGGAACGTGGATGTCGCCATGACACTTGATGAATTTTTTTGCACTTGAAGAAGGTGTTGGTAACTCAGAGACCATGGGAGCAACACAACTTCAGCCGTCATTGTCCGTTTTTATGAATCCTTCACCAATCGGTGATAACTAAGACGTGAAGGCCAGGTTTCTTGTTCCGCTGCCAACCTAGCACATATATATGCTGTATTAATATAGATCAGTTTTTATTTCAGAACGTGCATCTCAAATTTGATACTGTCCCTGTTCCTACGTCACAGAAACACACCAATCCCATTATGGCACCCGAAACGGGGCTTCTATATCTTGTGGTATCCTTTCCATCAAGTCTTTTCTGTAAGTGCAGCAAAAGTAGTTATAACCCATCGGACCGGATCATCTTCATTTTATTTCATTCCAAGTGGTTGAGTGATGTGTGGTAATTTTTAAGGGATCAGATATAGACACTTGTAGAGGGTCAACGGCATATGATAGAGGTCATTGAGAGTGTGCAATATTTTGTATTGTCAGGTTCTGTTGAGCATCATAGCTGGGTGGCTCTTGAGTGCCATCTTGACAGAGACAGGAACAATGTCCAATGATCCAACACATAAACATTACTTTGCTAGGACAGATTCCAGGATGCACATCGTCGAAGAAGCTGATTGGTTTACCTTTCCTTACCCAGGTCAGTTGAATCTATTCAGTGGCGTAGCGAGGGTGTTTGGCGCCCGGGGACAAGATTCGCGCCCGGGGACAAGATCCATTTTTAGCGCCCCTTTTTCTTTTTTTTTTCAACTCTCAAACCCATCATTTTCATCAATAAAATGTTATCAAAGCACATTTTGGCGCCCCTAAATAGCTTGCGCCCGGGGACATCTGCCCCCCTGCCCCCACCACGCTACGCCTCTGAATCTATTTAAAGGAATTAATGTACCGTGAGACTTCTCGGGACAGGTTTAAAGACAAGAGATGAAAAGGAATGCAATATTATTTTATTTTTTTTTAAAGTGCAATTCAAAATCTATTGAGATTTTAAAATTATTTTTATAAATGTATCTTTAATAACATTATTTATTTATTTTTTTTACAATTTTAACTCATTCTATCTCATTTCATTTTCAGAATTTTCAAATTAAACATTTCAACGTTAATGTCTAATTATAAAAACAATTTCCTACAGGAAAATTTGGCAGCTTCCTATTTAGCGGTGGGGGGTTTATTAGTTTTTTCATTGCAACTATCGGATCCATCCTGGATTCTATTGGAGACTACAATGCTGTGGCCCGCACTGCTCAAGTGTCACCGCCGCCAAGATATGCTTTCAACAGAGGCATCGCAGTAGAAGGGCTGATGAGTTTCCTGAGTGGGACTTTGGGCTGTTGCCATGCCACTGTGTCATACGGTGGCAATATTGGAGCTATGGGTATAACTCGGGTATGTTGGAAAAAAATCCTGAAACGCATTTTGTTGCATCCGATATATTGATTTTTTTTTAAATTTACAACTTATGATCCATACATTTATATGCCTTGTGTGAAGTGGAAAGATCCACAAAGACTAAGGATCTGACCCAAAACAAAGGCAGCTACCCTGAGCGCTGTACAGGGCATCCCCTCCCGATGATTGTGTGCAAGGCTGACGACCCTGTCACATTAAAAATCCAATTTTACAAACGCTAAATCAAAAACGGAATAGCGGCCTGATATTTTTGGATTTCGACCTATGCCTGGACAAGGACGTGATCTATGGGTGGCGACTTGGGATATTCTGAGTCTACACAGAGCATGAGCGCTGGGCCCGCATCAGTGACTAAATAATAATATATAGATTCAATGTTGCTGAACTGCAGGAGATAGGCCTATGCTGGAAAGACTCGGACATACTAAGTACAAAGTAATATATAATATTATAGAATGTAAACGAAACCAATACCTTAGGAACATGGTTTGCTGTAAAAAGAGAGATGGCAAAGGTAGTCATTGTGTTTTAATCAGTGAGTGAAAGACTATGCTCCATAAATAGACGACGAAATATGTTTAACATCACATTAATTTGCTCACGTGCTCCAACGGAAGATGCTGATGGCAGCAATAAGGAAACTTTTTATGAAAAATATTTGATGAGGCACCATGCCATGTTAACATAATATTCCTTAGTGATTTCAATGCGAAAATTAGAAAAGAACCTGCCATACAGACCAACTTTTGGAAAGGGAAGTCTGCATGATGATAGCAGTGACAATACAGCACGTCTAGTAGACGTCACTACAGGAAATGACGAACAGCAACACAATATTCCAACGTGCGCGAATACACAAAGCGACATGGATATCACCAGATGGATTTACCCGTAATCAAATAGATCATGTATTCATTGACCAGAGGTATGGCTCTGACATATTAGATGTACGAAGCTTTAGAGGGGTAGACGTAGACTCAGACCACATACTTTTAAGAATCAAATAGGCCTATAAACAAAGAATTTGTGACATTTGTCACAATAAAGCAAATAAAAGATAAAAACAGTACAAATGCCAAAAGTTAAGTAGAGACCCCAAAAATTACTGAGGCGTATCAATAGAACATTCAAACTGAACTATAATCATCCAAAAGAGAAACGGCCAACAATAAGAATGTAAATGAGCAATGGGAGGGGGGGGGGGGATTCCGCAAATTATAAAAAGTGCAACAGAGGAAACAATAGGACTTATACAGAGAAAGTGATAGGATTGTTCGACGTAGAGTGCAGAGAACTTATAGAAGAAAGAAAGAAACAGACAGTCTCAAATATAATAAACCAAATAATTTTTAAAATTATTTCCTAGTTCTAATTGTAAACTACTAAACTAGTATAAGAAATACTAATTGCAAAGTGCTCAACTAGTATTTAGTTTTCTTAATTGTAAAATGATTGATATATAGCTTTTCAAAGATCTTTCCAAAAATGTTATTATAAAATTACCTCATTTGGTTTTGATGTAAACAGGTTGTAAGCCGGAGTGTCTTCCAGTTGTGTGGTTTGATCTACATAATCTTTGCCTTTTTTGGAAAAGCAGGTGCTGTCTTCATTACCATTCCCTACCCTGTCATTGGTGGTAGTTCTATAATCACAATGGGCATTTTTATTGGTGTTGTATTGTCATATCTACAGGTAATTTGTACATATTGAATCGAATATAAGGATTGTATAAATATATTTTTATGGTTATGGTGAAATAAAATCATAGCATATTCATAAGAAAACAATAAAATTTTGTATTTCAATTAACAGAGGCCTACCATGCTTAATTTTTTTCAGACAGTTGACATGAACTCTTCTAGAAACCTGGCAATAATTGGTACATCGCTGTTATTAGGATTGATGTTGCCTTATTGGATAAAAAAAAATCCAGATGCTATTGAAACAGGTTTTTTATTTATCAAGCTTTGATTTTGTGCCGTACTTTAAAAGATACAAATCTTCAAGATTTTTTAGATATTTTTTTTTAAAGTAGAATAATTGGCCTTAATTTGAGTGATGCCGCTAAATGTGCCCATTAAATATTTTTACTCTTGCTGAAATATTCTAGATACTTAAAAACAAAGATGCAACCTAAATGTTCTATTTGTGTAGGTTGGTTTATTTTGGGTATATTATTAGGTTGTTAACATCAGTTTGTTAACATAAAATTTCAGGCTACCCAGAGTTTGACACAGCTATTCAGATGCTTTTATCAAACCCTTCTTTTGTTGGTGGATTTTTTGCATGCTTCATGGACAATGCTGCACCTGGTAAGTGTTGTACACTGAACAATATTTCCTTGATGATGTTGCATTTGTTTAAAATATGCTATTTGGATGTTTTTTTTTCTCTTCAATATTTTATTATTAACATGTCAAAATGTCATTTTTATTTCTAATGACAATACTTAAGATAAAATATTGATGGTTTTAAGCAGTGGTGGCATCCCAAATTTCCAGGAACCTTTTCTATAACAGCGGGTAATCTTTAGGAATATATTCTTCTTATTTCTTTTCAATTTTCGAATAATTCAACAACCGGTTCGCCAAGCTTTTATAATTTTAAGAATGTGTTTGTATGAACACATGCCAGTGTATAGGATGCCACCAGTGGTTTTAAGTGATTGAAAGGGAATTCAAAAATTAAACTCCACTTTTATGTCATCATTAAATAATGTCCTATGTCACAATAATATGATCTTAGGAACACTGAAAGAAAGAGGGTTGCTGCACCAGCTGAGTGAGCTGGACAATGCTGAGACAGACAAAACACCAGAAATGTATGAAGATGGTCCGGAAACATATAGACTACCATATATACCAGAATGGTTTTTCAAAAGTAAAATTGCCAAATACATACCCATTTTTGAATATGAAGGAAAGTAAAACCAGAGGGATCATCAATATTTTAAAATACAAATATTTTTCCATATTAATTTCATATCATGCAAAAAAGTGGAGCATAAGGAGTAAAAAAAAATTATCTTAATCTTGAGTAAACAAGTGAAAGAGACCGGGATTGTGAGTGTGAAGAAGAGAAAGAATAAATTTAAAGGAAATAACTATAGAGACTGGGAAAGACAAGCAGATAATAAGTCCTGAAAAAAAACTAAGTGTCAGGACTTAGTTTTGAATATTGAGTATTTTTGTGCTAATATTTTTAGACTTGGTTTTACACTTCTTGGAAAGAAATTTTAATCTGCAATTTCCAAACATAAAAGTTTAAATTAAATCCATGTAATTTTGAAAAGCATGACATCAAACCTCAACTGCAGTGTTTTATTAATTGGTTTTGTCCACTGACTATGTCATTGACATCTCAATTGGTATGACCACTCACCATGTCATTGACATCTCAATTGGTTTGTGCTCTAAGAACGTTTTTATTCTGGTACTCTTTTAAATAAGTGATGTAAGAAATTTATTAAAAGTTATTGGGAATTTTGAAACAGTCTTTGAGATTAAATCAATTGTGTATTTTATTTCAAACAGCTCAAGAATAATTCAAATCATTTCTGGCAAGATAATTTTTCAAAAACGTTCATCACTGAACTAAATGAAACCTGTACAAAATATGGATGTGGTCTCTTAACTGCATAAAATATGAACATATTCATAGGATTGCAAAAAAGCATCACTTCCTTTTTAAAGCCAACGTATGTGGAGTGTTAGTGGGAATAAGTTATCTTGTCTAACAAGTCAGAATGGTCCTTATGACATATAGGTGAAACAATTTAAATAGTGAGTGAAAGGCTATGAGTATTTTTTTTGTTGTTGAAAAAACAAAGTCAAATTTTAAAACTAGTAGATTATTGCTACTAAATAGGTCAAAAGGTGTGTTTTAATAGATAGAGATTAAATTTATCACAGGAACTGACAGACAAGTAACAAAGTTTTTTTTTAAAATGTACACTAAAGAAAGTGAAATCCCCTTTCCTGAAAATAAAAAATAAATCATCTGTATTATACAAATATATTTGCTTTTTCTAACAAAATTTAAATTACTTTTTAAAAAAAGTATATATGCTAATATTTATTTAGAGCAAACCAGAGCATCAGCAATACCGAACAACCCAAAAATATTTTTTTCAAATGACAAATTTTATAAAGGCAGGTCTAATATGAGCATCTAATCCGTTTGATAATTTTGAAATCATAAACTAACTGAAATCTGGCCAGTTTCAGCTGATTTATTAAATAAAGAACAGTTTGACAACAGAGTATTTTTAAAACTATTCTATCTGTCTTCTACTCTTGGTCCAGAATTCAAATTTTATTTACCCGGTACTTCAAAGTATTTCCATCTTTTGAAAATGACCTGAATGAAAAACAAGCCAAATTTAGGTTAGTTAGTATTCTGCCTGTTAAATGCCAATGTTATGTTTCAGGTTCTTTTGGCAAAATAAAAATATCAACGACAACAAGATTTCCCAGTTCACTTAAAACTTGTGTCCTTAGAACACAGGGACACTTAATGGAGACACAAATGTAATCAATCAAAACAGGGAATATCAAGAATATGTATGTTCTGTTTCAAAGGAAATAAGCAAAGCAAGAGCAGATTAAATTTCTTCATATATTTTATCTCGTCTATTAAGCATGACTTTACTATAAAAAAAAATTAAAAATGCTACAATCACAGCACATACTGCAAACAGGATGAATGTAATGGATTTTTCAACTTTAAGAAATGAGTTGAAAAAAGCTTTAAAAATGTCAATACAGTTGTTGTGTCTAAGTTGTGCTAAGACATGATATCGTAGGAACGTTTTGTTTGAGGGGGGAATAATCACATTGATTACAGATATGAACAATTTCATTCAGTTGTCCCAATGTTTACCATACATACTCGCATATAAGCCTACATCGCATATAAGCCGACCCCCTAAAACTGCTTTAAAATGGCTAGTTTTTGCAAAAAACCCGCATATAAGCCGACCATACAATTGTCTAACTTTACTCCATATAGAAATTTGCTACCGTAAAGATGTAAAATGCTTACTTTTATGTTACATACCAGTTTGTTTACCTTTTGGAATGACACAAAAACGTGTTCTGCTCTTTCATACTCAGTATAATTATCAGCTATGCATACATTAAATTCTTTGAAGTGACACCTCTGTATATATAGGCCTATATATTAATACCGGTACTCTGTACACACAACCAAATAAAGAGTCAGATAGCGATGAAAATGTGTGGCTGGAAAATTGGCATTAGTGTCTGTCCTTGTGTCCATTTTGTNGTAATTATTTTTCTAGTTATTTAACTTCAAATATTTAACCAATTTCTAGAACATTTTTTTAAAAATTAAGAAATTGGTAAAAAAAAAAAAAAAAAAGTCCTCACAAAACAAGCCATCAATCCAAAACTAGACAAATGTCATGTCAAATGAAATAAAATATTTTACCAGTATGAATGATCGAACAGTGATAAGGCCTACAATGTACACCAATACTTCCCTAACTTTTTGTGACAAATTGTACCTGTACCCATGAAAACATCATATTTGTGCAGCACACTGAAGGTATGAAAGTGGAATTGCTAAAGTTATGAAAGTGAGGTATGAAAATAGTGTTGTTAAAGGTATGAAAGTGGAGTTGCTAAGGGTATGAAAGTGGGATATGAAGTGGAGTTGCTAAGGGTATGAAAGTGGGACATGAAGTGGAGTTGCAAAAGGTATGAAAGTGGTGTTACTAAAGGTATGAAAATGAGGTATGAAAGGGAGGTCTGAAAGCAGCGTTGCTCCAGTGGGCACACTTAATTTACATGATTACTACTTGTCTAGTGTCCCAACCTCCCACTTGAGTTTAGTGCCTTATCTTTTGGCACAATGGTTGGGAAGGACTGGAATACAAGACCATTACCGTTCTAGGATAATAAACCACAAGAGTATTGATGTGAATGATCAGGGGATTATAACAGGGGATTATCATCACCTGCATCCCCCTTAACAACCAGATGTTGCAATAAAATAATAAATTACATAAAAATATTTACAGGTTTTGATAAAAAAAAAATATTGACAATTACATAGACACATAACACTAGACTCCCCGTGCTGCCACAAATCCCAAAGTGTTAGTATTCCCGCTGCTAGCTCGACAAGGAAAAGTATACATTGTAATACCAGGTTAACATTTAATTAAACTACAAATGATTACAAAACATCCGATTGAAATATGTATGTGATACAGTCATCATCACAGAACAAAGCATATTTGTTCATATATTCAAATAACATTTCCAAACAGAGCCTAGCCCAAAAGCCGACTACCGAAATCTACATAATCTTGCATAAAATAACAGTACAAACAAAAAAATCAGGGAAGCCATTCTATTTCCAAATAATGTTACAAAGCATGAATAAGATATCTTAGCTCAAAGATTAGAGGATTAGATAGATCCAAAAAAAAAAAAGACTATCAATATACTCACGCTGTTTCCTAATTAAACCAAGAATAACTATAATTTTGATGGAAACATTGAAATTAAGTGTGTAATGAGGTTTCATATGTTCGGTAACAAATTGGAGGTGTAGTATAGCTTGGAAATGAAATAGGTAGTTGGGTAGTGTAAGGCCAGTTAAAACAATACAAAGAAGAAACCACACAAGCTCAAGTAATGAAAATAAACACTAGAAGCACTGCAAGCAGCAGAGTTAACCAATGCGAAGTGAGCTTAAAAAATATCTAATGCCCTGGTGAAATGGTGTGTGACATAAATGATACAAGGAAGAATACACACAAATATTAGGGCAAGGGAAAACTATTATTTTATAAAGTCATAAACTTCAAGGGATTTTTTTTATTAAATAAAAAATAATCATTTTAAAAAAGGACTATAAAACATTTATTTTTCAAGTGGCTTTTGGACTTTGTATTTTTTCTTAATCATAAATTTTAAATCAAAACGTTAATAGCTGTTGCTTGTACCTTTTGCATTTCCAATAGGAAATGGGTGCTTACGTAGGGAGGATCATAAATATGTAAAATTGAGTTATGTAATCAATAAGCTATAACAATTTAACCAAAAACTTATTACTTACATTTAAAAAAAATTAAATTGCTTAAGACATTGCAATTTTAAACTAAACAAAGCTGTCATGTTGATCACTTTTGAATATTTACAAATAAATACATCAACATCCCTTTACATTGACATATAAATACATTGACATTTAAATACATACACCAACATCCCTTTACATTCACATATAAATACATACACCAACATCCCTTTACATTGACACATAAATACATACAGCAACATTGACACAAATTTTCTGGTAACTGAAATATCAACAACAAAAAAAACTGTTAACAAATAACGAGCCCCACAAACGTTGTGAACATTAACAAAATTAAAATGAACATCGACCGTAACATTAACCGTTTTTTTTTTAAACCTGATAAAATGAAAGCATTTTTAGGGGGAATAAAAAAAATCCAAAGCAGTGAGAATCTATTGCAATTTTCTGCAGAATGTTTATAAAATTCTTAGTATTAAACATAAATACTAAAACTACATTTATATTATGATCACTCATACTTCCGTTTACAAAAACGAAACACCAATAAACTTTAATTGCCAAACTTTTCTGATAGGCTGATCAAAAAAAAAAATTAATCTAATATAAGGCTTTGGGTTAAAGAAAACATATTTGTAAATTACTTTAAGTTAATGAAGGATTGGTTATTAGGTTGTTGGCAATTAAAATATTGATAATAATTCATCATGATTTGAGTTACAGTTAAGCTCAACAAATATGTCATTATTTGTTACAATTGGCAGATCTGTTTCATTGATGGGAAATTTAATTAACACTCTGTCACATAAAAGTTCAACAAGTTGCTAAAATTGGTCAATGAGTAGAGGGAAATAACCATTGGTCATTATAGAAGCTCCCTATTTAGGATCTGTCATTTATTACATGGCACTGTGTATTTATTAATGATATAGTGCTCCAATGAATAAGTCTCCATCAAAACCAGCAATAATAGTCTAAAACAAAAGTTGTAGAAAAGATAACTTACATAAATAAACATCAACTTATTTAAATAAATTTGTAAGAACTGTAATATAAAACAAACAGCAATAAAGCATACTACATATTTATTCTCACAAATGTTTCATTAAGTTAAATTTAAATTTTTTAAATAATTTTAAAAGTCATATCAAAATTTTAGAATAAGCTTTAGCCATGTGGTAAAAAATATTTCCGGAATGAATTCATCTTCAACATTTTATTTGGTATAAAGTAGGCATAGATTAAACTCACTACATTTAACAACGATTTTAGTTGGTGTAGAGTATGTAAACAAAATTAAAGTCACTACATTGAACAACAATTTTAGTTGGTTATACTAAAAATAAAATGCATAGTTTAAAATCGTATCCGGAAATTTGTTTGAAAGAAATTTCGTTGGCGGAAAATTGATCGACGGAAATTTGATCGAACGGAAATTTGGTAGAATCTTTTTTTCAGTTCACATGTTAAATATTTGCATCAAATTTCTTTAACGCATTATTTTGTTTAACTATATAGTATAGTACATTCAAAAAGGAATTTGACGAAATTTTTAATGTGTGAACTGAAACAAAGATTCCACCAAATTTCCGTTCGATCAAATTTCCATCTATCAATTTTCTGTCTACGAAATTTCTTTCAAACAAATTTCCAGTAACTGTTTAAAATTAATTTATAATTTTTAAAAGAATACAAAATTATTTGCTTTAATATATAAAAAAAAATATCTTGCTGATTATTTTATGGAAAATAAAGAAAAGTATTTAATACATAAACTATAAAACAAATTATGATAAACATATTTTAAAATTAGATATCTTCCATGAAAATAAAATGAAACTTCTGATTCCATTAGGAATTCCTTAATTTTTAGCAGTGAAATCAAAAATGTCCTTTGTCATCACTATCACCTTGGTCTGGCTCAAGTTCTCTAAGAAAGTCAAAATCTTTTTCGATTTCAGCAATTTGATCCCTGCCATCTAATGAATCATCTGTTTCCTCTTCTTCCTCATCTGACTCATAAATAGGAGGTTCTGGATTCTGAAAATCAATACTTTCTCCCTCTTCTGTCCTAGTATATGTTATCTTGGATCCATTCCGAGAAATCAAACTGGATGAAGAGGCTGACTGGCCCTGACTAAGGGAGGCTACTCCTTGCATGGCTGACTCCATCATAGTTGTTATAGTCCTTGCAACCAAGGCCCCTGCTAAAGATGTCAGCCCTGACTGTGACAATGACCCACCAGTGGCATTGTTATTGTTAGAGGAAATTCCAGCGTTAGAGAAATCAAGGTCTCGGCCCAGCATTTGCTCATCCTCTGACTCGGAATCTCCGCCAAAATGAGCCGCAGCAAATTGGAGAGCACTGAGCCGACTTGAGTGGTGAGAGCCGCTTTCATTCAGAGACGGCAGGTCAAGTTCATCATCTGTGTTATCTAGGTTATCATCGAAGGATGGCATCTGATTGATGCTTGGTTCAAAATCTTCCCCTTGCGTTTCTGAAATAAAAATTAAGTCAATATTTGTTGTGATAAAGCGTAGCTAATCAAAAATTCTACTTCCTTAAAATTTTCTGAATTGAAAAAACTCATCATATAATATTTTCATTTTTTTCTGCGTCCTTTTTTTCAGGTTTTCCCATACTTTGTTTGGCTTATTTTCTAGATTATTTTTACGCAGACTCACATGGTAAAAGTAATTTATTTATGAGTAGATTAAAAAACATACACACATAGGTATAGGTAAATTGAGACCTTGGCAATAACATTGGTTGCCATCCCACAGTGATATAATTTATTCAAAATTTTTAATAAAAAATATAAATACTAAACTTCTACATTTATTTGCAGCAAATACATTAAAAAGGTCCCAGTGATGTGAGGTGAGGTTGTTTTTTTTAAAATCATTATACACATTCAATTGCAAATGAAAGGCAATTTCAGCAACAAGTAGAAAATGAAAAAATATTAGGTGAATTTATTTTATTTCTAAGGATAGGCACAGGGAAAATTATTTTTACATATATAAATGCTTCTTAAAGTTTCATTCCTGCTTGAACATAATATAAAGCCCTCTCATTATACAAGAAATGCATAACCTTATTAGATCAGAAAAAGTCAACCAGTGTATCCTGATACACTGGTGTGTCATGAAATTGTAACAAGTGTGGTGCAATATTTTTATATAAAGGAAACTAATCAAAGTAGAAATTGTTTAAAAAAACACAGCATTAGATTAATTCAGTTTGATTTCATCATTGCTCATCTAAGTCTAAGTCTGAGAGAAAGTTTTTACCATCTTCACTTGTACTGAATGATGGATTTTTGGAAAGTCTTGGGGTAGGAATAGAAGAATTTCCACCTTCGTCGTCGCTGTCTGTGGTCGCTTTAGCTAGAGCTGCAGCAATGTCTTGATCAATCTAAGAAAAATAAATAATGATGATATCTTTTTAAAGATTTCAACTTCTTTTAAAAGTGATTTTGCCATCTACCCTTACATTAACTCACGAACTGTGGCATGCACTATTCTGTGGTGTGGAGCTTTTCAGAGCGTTTTTAGTGCAATTTGAAATTACATTAAATGACATAGAAATATTGATACAATACCCAATAAGTATATATTTTTAGAAAGGTAAATGGATGGGGATAAAATTGGTAAAAAAATTGTGCTCAGTGTCCTTGACCTTGTAGTTATCAAGAAAAAAAATATCGACAAAATGTCTTCCTTTCAAGTGCTCATAACATCATTAATTTTTATAGATACACTTAAAACACAAATCTAAATGTTGTAGCCAATTCATTTATCTTTCAACAAGAAGCATATATAGTTTGCTAAGGTTTTGATTGCAATTAAACATCTGAAAACAATTTTAGTAACTTTAGGTCATTTATATAAGAAACTGGGGACTACTGCTAAAACCAAGTACAAAATACAAAATCTCAGGCAAAATAGTTATTATTGGTTAGTATACATTTAAAAAGGAACTGTGGAACTGATTTGGTCCAGGCCTGTCTCGAAGTCTAACAGTAGCCTCAGTAGGCCTACTTCAGTATCACTAAGACTAGTATAAAATTCACTAAAAGAATAATCTCAACTGATATCGTCATGAGGAATGTTAAAATCCTCAGTATCACTTAAAACCTCTCCTAAAAAGCTTTCAAACATATTTCTATTAGTTCTTGCACTGAATGACCCCAGCCATGGCTTCAACCATTTGAGATTTTAAAAAAAACAGTGATATAAAACTCAGATTAAAAAATATTTATTTTCAAGTTATCACGAAACAGCTTGAAGCGGAAGATGATTTAATTATTAATAAAAGGAAGTGGCTCTAATTCCAGTTAAATATTTGGTTGGAAGTTGCTATCAGACCGTGTTTTTTATCGGCCACCACCGTACATAACGAGAATGTCAGCTGATTTTTTTCTGCCGACCACAGTTCGTGGTTTAAAAAAAAAAAGCTATTACAAAAAAACACATGGTAACATCGCTAAGATTTTAAGTGCAACAAAGTAATACATACAAAATGTGTTCTAAATGACAAGCTCTCAATTTACAAAAATGAAGGTAACAAATAACTAGTTTCTTGGAATAGTTATTAATAATTTTACTTGCGGTACAAAGTCATCCTCATCAGTAACTTCCACTTGAGGTCCCGCAGTTGAACGTGAAAAAAGTCTAGAGGCATTTATTCTCCCACCTAAAGCTGCAATACGACAAAAAAATTAAAACTTTAAAATGGGATCAGATTGGAATCCCATTAAAACCAGATATATTTTTTATATTTAAAAAATCTAGACTCATTTGTAGATGTTGCCTATGGATACTATTAGACTTACTCGTTATGGATCTGCATCCCTTCTTCATTTGGTTTAACAGTAAAATTATTCCGGGCTCCAATTTCAGGTATACTTTTCTTAGTATGGAATGATACAACACAGAAGGCCACAACATCAAAGTTATTACTGGAAAAAAAAAGTGATATTCAATAAATTAGACAGAGATATGGGATAAACTTGACAAGTGAGATATACATAGGCTTACCATAATATTAAAGGGTTGAAATTGGGAGCAAAAAGATAAGAGTAACACACAATCTAAAGTTGGAACTGTGGTCCAGGTCTCATATTTTAAGATGACAGTATAACTATTTAAAGATCAGCTAATAATATTTTTGTTAAATTCATAAGAAAAATATTCTT
Organism: Lymnaea stagnalis; assembly: GCA_964033795.1. Classification (NCBI taxonomy): domain Eukaryota; kingdom Metazoa; phylum Mollusca; class Gastropoda; family Lymnaeidae; genus Lymnaea; species Lymnaea stagnalis. Next base: position 405,306 of record CAXITT010000263.1, read on the forward strand.
TTAAGCACTAATCAATAAAATATTTATTTTTCAACATGAAATTTTTATAGTTTTTGTATCAAGGCCATTTAAAGAATCTAAAGAGGGCTCCCTAAAGACCCTGCTCACCAGATATATCCAATGCAGAAAATATTCATCAAGTGCTTCAGAAGTAGGGAGATCAGGAATATATTTTACTACAGGAATACATTTTTTTAATGTTTCTTAAATTGCAATGACCAAAAAAGTATTGCCACTAAATTAACTTAATACTTTGCGTTTTGCTTTTTCCTTATTTCTACATTAAAATTACGAAATCACTTTGCAATAATAGCCTCATCAAATATTTAAAAGTCATGAGAAACTATTTGAAACACCAAGGATAACTTGTGGCCAACAAGGAAAATCTATTTTGTTGTTGCTGTTGAAAAAATTATGTAGGGCCTAGGTTAATTATGACAAACTATAAGCAAAATCAACTTTCGCCTTGATTCTTTGGGGTTGAAAATGGTCTTTAGTATCTGACCTACCTATTTTTGTTACTGAGAACACAGCTTAACAGTTGTATTATAGCTTTATAATTTCTTAAGATAAATTTGACCCACAACAATATTTGGTATCTCGTTCCAGAGAATCTAACCCGTTTCATGTTTGCTGACACATTAGTTTAGTTTAATCTTCTTTCAGGTTTTCCCCCGTCCCCTGTGATTTTTATTTCTAATTAATAGTTGAACTTACATATAATATAGAGCAGCATAAAACCAGAGATATAGTAACCAATTACAGCTGTTATTGTAAAGAAGGCAGTATTTCCAAGACAAAACTGCAAAGAAAAAACATTGTGATTGTAAATGTGTGTGTGTGTGGGGGGGGGGGGTGTTTTATGGTGTGTGGGTGTCTTATGGTGTTATCTGGAGAACCAAATACAATAGAAGTAGCAGCATGTTTTTTCCAACTGTCTTCTCTCATCTTTATACACGCATCTTTACTTACCAACTGGCAGCATTGACTTTTTTTAACATTCATAAAAAATACAACTAATATTTCCAAGACAAAACTGCAAAGAAAAAACATTGTGATTGTAAATGTGTGTGTGTGTGGGGGGGGGGGGGTTTTATGGTGTGTGGGTGTCTTATGGTGTTATCTGGAGAACCAAATACAATAGAAGGAGCATCATGATTTATCCAACTGTCTTCTCTCATCTTTATACACGCATCTTTACTTACCAACTGGCAGCATTGACTTTTTTTAACAATCATAAAAAATACAACTAATTAAATGTAAAGTTAAATTCAGGTTTCAACATATTTAAAGTATTTTTATTTTAAACATACAAGTCATACATCAATTCATTCTTACCACAAGTGGGTGTGAGATTCGATAATCACGAGCTAATCTGAAGTTCTTGACCAGAGAATCAAGAATTCTACTCAAGTGTGTGCTTATTTCTGGCACACTTAATAACCTTGGGTGAACTGGTGTCCATCTAGAAATACATTCATATTATTTAAAGAGCTTTATTCTTTGTTGTTTTCTTTTACATTCTATTTCATACTCATAAATATAATAAAAATCATTGCACAAAGTCTTAAAATGATTATGATGTTACCAATACAACTGCAAATTAAAAATATTTTTGTTACTAGAAAAATAAAATTAACAGAATTATTACCCATCTTTGTCCTCTGGTTCATTTGTTGGAACTGAAATAAATTGTTTCCAAAAAACAATTAAAATATCTTTATTTTTTAAAGATTTTTTTTTTTTTTTTTAAACTTTTTTAAAATAAATAAAGTGATTTACATAATTAGCAATAATGATATTTCAATTATTGGAAATGCACCAAAAGTATAGTACTGGTACAAAAAGAACTGTTTGACCTACATATGTAGGGTTAACCCTCTTGTGATGTGATTATGAATAAGGCCAATGGCAGATCCATCTGCCCAATAATTCAAGCTTCAAGATTGACTGGCTGATCTTCGAACCAGCAAATCAGATTGCTTCTCACATTTCTTGCTCATCTCACTATTTTGATAGCAGCTTCCAATGATATTTTACGGTGTTCTGTCATTTAAATCAGTTTTATTTTACCTAGAGACCCCTAAAAATCCTTTAAAATATTTACCTTAAAATATGTTAAAAGCAGCCCCAGGGAATATTTCATGTAGTTTTTCAAATTGCATCTCATTCAAATATGGGTTAAGACATATTCAGGCTTCAACAATTATAAAATTTAACAAACATCTTCAAGTAAGATGTGTTTATTTCAAGTGTACAAAAAAATTGCTTGTATAAATTATGCAAATCAGGATGTCATTTGCATAAATGCTGAGATTTTAGTTTGATTTACAAAGATTGTATTAGTTCATTTAATTCCTTACAAGACTATATAAATTGTGTTATATTTATAAATTAATTAGTTAATTTTTATAATTTTTTTTTGCAATATGAGTGCAAGCTTGTAGAACAATGTCCGTCATCTTGGCACTGACACGCCTAATAGACTCAGTCTCAAAAGGGTTAATTTTTAAAAAAATGTATATGCCTATGCCTATGAAGGTGTTTTTAACTTGACCATCACAATGGCTAGCGTAAACAAATATAAACATTTAAAAATAAAATATTGTATACCGGGTATATCCTATATTGCTAATGTAAACATCCATTTTAGGTAACATACTTTACCTCTAATTTCAGGCCATATTTTGTTTTTCCATGTGTCTATAAATACCATGCACATAACTGTGACACTCATCAAAAAGAAAAATCTTGATGATGTCATGCTAATGAACCTGAAAATGTATTTTTGTACAGTTCTTCATTCAGTGAGATATAATTGGTGACATTTAATGTAGGTACTTTGATATAAATTTTAAATATTATCTGACTGCCATAAACGATACATCATGCAGACCTGGTTACCCTGGAAGTCCAAAAATAGTACAATAGAATTTTACCATCATAAAATCATACAAAACTGTATTGTAATAGTAAATAAATATTTATACAGTATAATGTATACAATAACTATTGGCATCCAATGTCTAATAAAGGTCACTTCCCAAAGTATAAACCTTATGTTTCTATATTTATATACAGTGCTGTATTGCAAATAAAAAAGTAACCATCATTGCCACTTTGATAGATGAAGATAGGGGTGGGATAGTAGAAATTGAGGATGCCCGCTGAATATGGGTGGGGTTTAGGGTGTGGGCTGAATACCCTCCCCAGAAAATTCTTTATACATTCAAAATTAGGTTCCCTATTCCTAACTGTGTTTATATGAATCCTTTAATCTTAGTAGTTACTAAATAGTATAATTTTTTTATAATTTTTATTTAAGATTTGATATTACTTAGTTCAAACAATTTTTTAATCAGTTTAAAAAAGGGGCATGCACACCGAAAATTTGCATTTATGCAAAGGATGAAAATACTTGTTAAGAGAATAAAAATAAGTTCATTTGTGATACATCGAGCTGGCCATGATATTTAATGTGGGCCGCATGTTGGCCAACCTGCATTAAGCCTAGGAGCCTAATTTTATTTTCCATTAACATATTTTAGTCTAATGACTACTGCAAGCTGTATTGGGAGTAGGGAAGAAGAGGAGTGCGCGAACCAACTCAGGTATCAACATTGTACAGTTAATAGTGAATTCTAAAAGTAGATTTCATACACCGCTTATTAGATTCTAAAACATGGCAAAATCTAACATTGCTGTAGTTTTTTTTCCATTTTCCCAAGCACTGCAGTTCACCCGAAGAATAAAATAATTAAGTCAAGAAATTACGTCGTACAGCAGCGAAGCAAACAAAAGCCAATGTTGACTCAATTTTTCACAAGGCAAACTATGCTATTATTACTGTTACCGGTACTGTATCTAGCGAGTTCATTGGGAAAAATATCATGATCATCGCCATCATTACACAACCAACAAGTTTTTTTATAATTTTTAAAAAATATTTAGACTCCTACCCTCTCCCCTCTCATGCACACAAATACTCTCCTAAGTCAACATCATCCCCCCTCCACTTCTCAGTGAGTGCATAATATAATTATGGATGGTCTCCAGCAAATCCTATTTCTCATCCACCTCCAGATGTAGAAAAGAGATAAAATTAACAACAGAAAATGCATTTTTTTTATCTTAAGTCTTTCAGAATATTTTTGTTTCACCATAATCTAATAAAATCGTAGTTCTAACAGTTCTCAGCTTACAACCATAAAAAACATCTCAAATTCTTACATTGTATGCCAAAATCATAAGGGTAACCAGGTCTACATTATGTTGAAGAGCTAGGCTGTAAGATTTTTTTTTAAAAACACCAAGTTCATCTTTCTGTCTTTTTTAAAAGTCGAGTTGTGATTTAAAAAAAAAAAAAATGAAGCCACTAATTAAAGTTATATATATATATAACCACGTAAACTTATGACCCAATTTTCTAATTTCTGCACTATTTTACCCACAACTTTTTTATTTTAAAGATACTGATGCCAAATTTCTTGAGACAGTCAGAATGCAGTTTATAACACAACGTACAACTAATGTTTTACATATGATCGAGAATATTTATTTTGCATAACTTTATATGTGTGGTTTCCTTGATACATAAACCACTAAAAGTCAAAGAAAATGTTCTGAAAAGAATAGCCTCATTGCTATATTTACATTGGCATGCTCTAAAGTGAATCTACTCTTCGTCATTCATGACAATATCAATCTTTTTATAAACCATTGAATGAAAAGAGATTATTAGAGGTCAATGAAATTCACAGGCCAAAAGTGTGATAACAAACTATGTCATTTTTGGACATACACAGAATGATGTGTGTTGATATAACCAAGTAACTAATTAAGTTTATTAAGCTAATTAATGGGTTTCAAAACTTTATAGTCTGTCAACTAATTAATTGAAGTTGTTTTTAATGATGCAAAAGCTTAGATATGGGTGGCCGCATTTATTTTGAAAAAAAAAAAATCAGAAAGATGAACTCTCCTAAACATAATAAATGAATTGCATGGAGTAAATGCTTATGAGGTATGTCATATAATTATAATTCAAATGCAGACCTATGCTTTCTTTTTATTTTATTATAATACAATTAGGATTATAACTAGAACTATAATTATATAGATATATATTATTAATATATATAGTCTTAAGTGTCTATACTAGGCCTGTAATCTTGCAGTTCAGGTGCGTTTATTATTTGTGATCGAATTTCATATTATCGCATGTAAACTTGCGTGTATTCTTCATTAAATTAAATATAGGCAGTGATAGTTAACTAAAACTGAAATATTCAGCGCTTATTTTTGTTTTATTTTATTTCTCAAGTGTCTTTGAACATCCACCAACCTGCCATTGCTCGATTTGTTTTGTATTTTTTAACCCAGTTGCCAGAATTTTAATCACTTATAAGTCGGTATGCTAAACGAAATTTTCAAATTGTAGCCATGTTCACAAAAAGAATGAATTTACGGAAGGGGGTGGGGGATGGAGGGGTGGGGTGGGGTTGTTGAACTTAACTAGATTTCCATTATTTTATAGAAGTCCAGAATTCTTTTTTTTCCTTATAAGGCAAGGGGTGTATAAATATAATTCCAAGCAAAGGCTCCTGCATGGATGAATGGAACGAGATCCAACTTAGTACACATAATAACATACACTTGATTATCCATATTCAAAAACCGGTGCTGAAGTTTAATGAACTCATAATTTTAATTTTTCCGAAAACTAGCCAATATACACGCCAATTTTATATAAATTTATTTTATGAACATGGTTTTCGTTTGAAAAGTTAAGCATTTTATGAACATGGTTTTCGTTTGTAATTTTGGTATAATTTAATATAAATTTGATTTCTTGTTTCTTTTTGGTGAATATGCTTTTATTTGAAAAATTCCAATCTGGCATGTGGGGTGAATTTAAAAAAAACAAAAAAATGGAGATATCGTTTACACATTCGGCTATGTACGAATGGGGGCTGTAAAAATCAATAAAAAGAAAAGTTATTACAATTTAGTGTTAGGGCTAACTAATACTAATACTGTCTGGACTCAATTTTATAAAAAAATACACGTAAGCTTAAACGCGATAATACGAAATTCAATCAGAAATAACATACACATATGAACTGTAAGATTACCAGTAGGCCTACTTTAAGCTACAATTTATTATGTTTAATATAAACTATTTATAGAATCATCATTTCATAGACTTAGACTAGACATATCTAAGTCTTAGGTCTAAGCCTATAAATGATGATTCTATATTAAATTTAGACTAGGTCAGGCACCAACACTAGGTCTACCTAGTAACTAGGCTACTACTAGTACTAGCCTGGACTAGAGTAGAGCCTAGGTCGGTAGTGACTTTATCGCGTGGAAACAAACTCACTATCACTAACTCACTGCGTTTCAATATAAATTATTAAGTCATGGAAAAATCGTTTTTAATGAACCAACCATATTAAAACGTGGATAATAGTGAATAAGATAGCACTTCGCCACGGGTGTTCCCAAACGAGAAGGCTCTGGATTTTCATAATCAAGGATTCGTAAGGCCCAAGAAAAGACGTCAGATCTTTTTCCATCTTCTTAACATCTCCCCCACCACCAGAGTCAAATGAATCCGTCATTTTTTTCAAATGAAAGATCAACCAGGCTCCAGATTCATTAAATTTCAACCTATATATTTATTCCAATTTGTATGTAGATATATAGATAAATATATATATTAATCTCTTTTTTTTTTATCGCTACGACTAGTTCTGCTAAACGATAAAATAAGACATCTTGCCAAAGTTTATTATTGTTTACATTATTGTTGCTGTGGAATTGTGGGTAATTTTCTCTCTCTTAAAACGTTTCACAAAAATTCACTTTTGAAAAGTTATAAGAAGGCTTATATACTTGTATAAATCTGTCAGCATATTATTATAAAAATATTTTTTTAAAATAAATTAACTTTTTCAGCTAAGTGCTCAAATTAATCTAAAATTATTAATTATTGGTGTGAAGCTACTGGTAGAGAGTATTAATTTAAAGTCAAACGCGCACGTTATTAAGAGTTGTTAATGAAATTATTATTAATATAAATTTAATGCTTGTCGTTTAAAAAAATAATTTTCAAGATAAGCCCCCCTCCCCATAATTTATACCTAAATTAATTGTAAAAACTTAAGAATTCTGCATTTTCTTTTTAATTGGAAAGGTGCTTTTTGTTGGTGTGTAGAAGAGGATGAATTGAACTCGCTTCTTCATATTTTGGTTTTGGAGCGTAATGTTGTTTTCTATCTGTATCTATAGACGCTGTTACGTTTAAGACAATTTTCCGTCTATTTTTCATCATGCCGAGGGAAATCATCACATTGCAGCTTGGGCAATGTGGCAATCAAAGTAAATTCTTTATTCATTTTAAATGTCTTCTTATGGAAGACAAGCGACTGAAGTTGAATGAAGTCTATTTATTTAATTCAGTTTTGTTGGATAGTGGCAAGGGGACATGTGTGATAAACATTTTAATTATTAGCCTACTATACTTATACTATACTATAATCATTATAGTATAATGGGTAGAGCGCAATGTGCCCCAAGAATATAATCCGTAATTGGCTATGCAAGCCATTCATTACACTACACTCTGTAAATTTTGTGTTAGCGGTAAATTTTGAGTTAGCGGTATAGGTTTTTGCCAAGAGTTTTCACACCCTAAGCGTAGATACTTCGATGAAAGAAGGGAGACTACTATTTTTTTTGTATCGGAAATGGGCGTCGGCGCCGAAAAATCCGAGTTTTTAATTTTCCGATGTGTGTGTCTATTTATTATTAAATTAGTTCTTTCCACATATATTTGAGTTCCGTTTCCGGCCTTATAATTTGGAAGACATCTTGGCCTACATTTCTAGCCAGCTATTTTGCTTTTTTCAATCGACCTTTATTTTGAAAATCTTTGGTATATATAAGGCATCTTCGCATACAAAATTTTTTGTGAAATAATAAGATAAGGTCCTTTTTTATTAAATCTGTATGAGCATTAGATATTGATCTATATCTGTGCCAAGTTTCATTGATGTAGGTCGTGTCTCACGTTTGTTACACTTGTCACAGTGACCCATATCACCATAAGGTGGCTCAGCCTAATTTCGACATGGCGTGGGCCACGCCCCCTTTTTAATGGCGGAAGTTGCCGATACTTAGGAAATATTTAATTATTACCACTATATACATCAAAATATTTTATATTTTGTGTTTCAGAATGCATTTTGAAGACATTTAAACTGGAAATGTTTTAATTTGAGCTTTAAAAACCCTGCAGAGTCCATAATATAAATGATCAGAATTTTCCCTGTGCAACACGTTGTCATTGGCAACCATTCACAGCCACTTGCATAACGGCTACGTCGTAGTACTATCTCAGAGTTTCATTCATAAGAGTTTGCCGTGTGCAAAAGCTATTAAACCATTGGTCAGGGAAAGCTTTTATTAATTATTCATGTGCCAAAGTTGAAAGTTTAAAATAAGTCGACCCTAAACAGTATTTTAGTGATAAGGGAATGCATTGCCTTATATAAACTATATAGTCATTGCGCATGACGCGATCAGTGGAATGAGGTCACAGAATGTGGAGATGCAGTCTATGTTAAAAAATGACAAACCAAGTCGTACTTTAAAAATTCATAACTTTAAAACTACAACAGCTAAAAATATGATTTTGGTGTTATAATTATGTTTAAAATTAGCTCTATTCAACTGTGCCATTGGTTTATTTTTAAAAAATGTTTACATTTTTGACCAAAGTATCTACTAAGCGCAGTGACGTCACATTGGGGAATCCCAACACTGGACTTAGGGTAAATAGATCCATTCTTTGAAGGATCTGAACAATGTGTTTTAACATTCCTGTTCTCTATTGAGCATTACTCGCGTCATACATGATACAGTTAATATGAATATGAAGTATATGGAAATTAAATTTTCCATTAATTTGTATTAAAATTCAGCTTAAAGGAAAAAAGAAACGCATCCTTGCTGATACCCCAAGACCCAACACCGGTGAAAAAAAGATGCCTGCCAAAATTGCTGTATTTTGATTACCCGTATGTTGAAACTTGGGTAACAAAGTAAGGCTACTGCTTAAATTGCATTTGATATTCTAGGAAATGGGGAGGCCCCTGCCCAAACCCCTCCCTTTAAATACCAAAATAAGAAACATAGAAATTCTCAGGGGAGGGGATACCCCCCTCCCCAGTAACCCTCCCCCATTTAACAAAAAATTTAAAATAAGAAAACAATAACTTGCATTATGTAAATACAAACATCGAAATATTTTTAGTATGGCACTGTAGATGGCGCTGTACGGAAATGGACCTGGGGGAACCTCCGTGACCCATGTACCGTGGAATACATCTCGGCCTTACCGCTAACTCAAAACCAGCCACTACACTCTATTGTCTTTTTGTTATGAACTTAGCCTTTTCGGTTTCTGCAAAAATAAGTGTTCGGTTTTATAGAACATGAACAAGATTTAAAAAAACAGGTAAATTCAGACAATTTGCGCCATGGCCACCATCTTTCTTCGCCATGACCCTTGAAAGGTCTCCCTAAACCTAAGTCTAAGCTGAACCGTGAACCCTAAACCTATTAATTAAGTTCAATTCTTCTATTACTAATTTATTACCCTTAAATTAATTGCCTAAACAAAAAAAAATGTTAATTCATGCACACAACTAGTGTAACCTGACCACTCAACTCCATAAATTACTTATTTAAAAATATTTGATTTCTGCCAACCAAAAACTATGTCAAGATTGCAGTCACAGTAAACAGAGGCTTAGGTCCAAGGATTAGATATGTTTACCGCCAGGGTAATGCAGCCTTTGGGTTTTTTAATGCAGTAAATTGCTGGTCAGTAAACGCCATCAATTCTTATTAATTAGTATTTTGCCTACTTAGCATGTAAATAAAAGTTATATACATTTATAATTGAATATGTACATTTTCTATTCCTCTTAACTTGTGTTTTAGTTGGAATGGAGTTTTGGAAACAGCTTTGTGCAGAGCATGGAATTAGCCCAGGTATGTGTGCTGTTGTTTTTTGTTTCATGTACAATGTATTTAATTTATAAAACATGCCTTAAAATCTATAAAATCCTTGTTTTCTAATAATTTTCAAAAGCTGTTTAAAAATATAATAATAAATGCAATGTTTTTTTAATAATTGTTATTTTTTGTTTGGGTTCACAAATGAATGCGCTAGATATCACAAAAGTAATAGTTCCTCTAGTGAAAACTTTAGTCCACCATATAGCTCATGAAGAAAAGGGGACAAAGTTAGTGACATAATTATTTAACACAGTTTCAAGTGACTTCATTTAATTGCCTTTACATCATAATTAAGTTTATAAATAAATTGATTTGGGAGGAGCGGGGTGGGAATCTTATTTATTAAGGGGTCCAGAAATCCACAGGTGCAACAGGGGATGGGTTATGACAAAAATACTTTTTTGCATACGTAATAAATGGATATTTATTTTGATGAACACAATTGAATGACTTTGAAAAATTGAAATATTCAATCCACAGAGGGGATTTTAGAAGAATATGCAACTGAGGGTACAGACCGCAAAGATGTATTCTTTTACCAGGTATGGAATGTATTGATTTGTATGATCCTTTCTAAGTGAACCTCTGCTAAAATGTTTTCATTAACAAATCAGATGTATATTATCCCTGGTGCCCATTAAACCTGCAAATATTATCAGTTTCCAACTTTTAAAATTAACAGAGTCACTGTAATTTTACATTCAGGAAAATGAATAATCCTTATATGTGATCATATTAACTATCCTCTGGATTAGTGTCAGAGTAGTTTTTAGCTCTCAGAGGTGTGGTTTCACATTGGGGGTGGGGGGGGGGGTGTTATTTGCAATCAAAATAAAAATACAAGTTGTGTTCTACTACTTATGTAAATTAACACAAATAAAATAAACAGGATATAGTCTTCTGATTTGTTTCTTAAGGATGAGAAAAGGTCTTAGGCAAGCACAAAAGGCACTGACTGCACAGACTTGCTTGACTGATAGAGGTATCTGAGCTAAAATTCATGACTATTGCAACACAACAGTTTCTTGTTTGTTTTGGCAATATAATATAAAAACAAGTATGAATTTGTAAAATAAAACTACTCTAACACAACAACATATTTAACCAATAATACACATATATATTTATAAATTTCTTAGCAACATCACACATTTTTCATCAGTTTACTTATAAAGAGTTTACGTAGTGCGTAAGATAGTGTATCAAAAAAGTTAATTTTGAACAATAATTGAAATGGTGGCATTTAGTGTTAATTTTGTACTATTATTATTAGTAAACAAAAAAAAAAAAGACTTAGTAAGTAAGCAATAGACAGACCTTTTTAATTTTTAGTTATGCTGCATTTAGTGGACATTGTAATCTTATGTTTAAAATGGCTAACAATTAAAGGCTAGAAAAACATTAAAATAATTGTTGACTTTAATAAAAAAAATAATTGTACACTTTACTTAGGAGCCATCCATTTAGTACGTACGCAGACCTGTTTACTCTTACGATTTTGGCGTACAATGTACGATTTTGAGATGTCTTTTACGATTGTACGCCGAGACCCGCCAAAACTACGATTTTCAGAGAGCCGGTGAAAAAAAAAATTCCGATTAAAAATTATTTTTTTTTCGTTTGTTGAAGTTTTAGCCCTCTCTAATAAAAATCCACTGGTGAATGGAACGAGAAAAACTATTGGTTGTAATTTTTTTTTAAAGTTGGGACCATCCTTCATTATATTATGTACGAACTGAGAGGGGAGGTGGGGGTTGTTGATTAAGGACATTTGCGGGACGCATGAGTGGGGGGTTGGCCGGAGTGTCAAAGGCTATAAAAAAATATCACCAAGTATAGTATTGATGGTGATGATTGTCATCTGTTGCTTTGTGTGTCACAGTGAACTAGTTAGCTGCGTCACCGGTAATATTTATACTTATACTAGTCGTCCGCCCTAGCGACCGCTTCACCACCATCCCCCTTTGACTGCTACCAAGCGTGTGACGTAGTTTTGTTCCCTTGAACCGCGGCGATGGTGAAAATGGAGAAAACTAGAGACGAGATGTTTTACACTAAAATACATGATCCCACTGTTCTGCACTGGAACGTTGGATGTGGGCATCTTTTATAAGAGCTAGTCGGCCGCATTTGAAAAATATCGGTAGATCTCGCTAAGCAGCTCTTCACCCTCAAGGATCGTAATACATCCTTTTGGTATCACTACTAATACTACCTCCCCGCCCCACCCCTTTTATTAACGGAGACAAATCAGGCGATGGTTCCATTTTTTTTCCAGTAATTGGGAGGGGGGGGGGCTGCCAGGTGGAAATAATTACGTCACCAGCACGGAAAGACGAATTACTGGACTACAGTGTGTTATCACTATGTCATGTTCAATTTTACAACTACAGGGATCTCTTTATGAAAACACAAAGCATTAGTAGCTTATACGAGTATATGAGTATGCCTATATGCTTACTGCGATATATTGTGGTAATATTTTTATAGCCTTAATAATAATAATAATAAAAGGCCTAATTAGAATTCACTGATGTTACAGATTTTCAGATGACAGTTGGCTTTATAAGAGACTGTCAGGATAATTATTGTATGCATAAATGTAGGTGCAGTCTATTGACACCCCCCCCCCCCCCAAAAAAAAAAAAAAAAAAAAAAAA
>CAXITT010000263.1:420498-441704 GCA_964033795.1 Lymnaea stagnalis
TCCCAATTTGTTACCGGGTAATTAATTCTTATTCTAATACATTTTGATTTTATGCTCATCTGACGTCAAGTTTGAACAACGTTAAATTTAACCAGTGACTTTATTTTTACCTGTGACAGACTGGGATAATGTGATCAGCACGTTAACCCAAATATAAATTGATATGTATTAGCCGATCAGGGCCGGCCCTAACAATCCCGGGGCCTTATGTGAAATGAATTGCGCAGGGCCAAGTTTGGGTAGGGATAAGGATAAGTGAAAATTAAGATTTTGTATTAGAAAATAAATTCGTCTTTGCATTTTATTAATTCTTTACTAAGTACAAAATCACGATCAAATTAATTTTACTTTACGAGCCTTGCGTGTAGCGAAGTCATACAGTCATCAAAATTATGTTTCCTACATAGATCACACTCAATATACATAGATCACGCTCAATAGCAAGAATTGCCAAATTGTTCAATCAATTTATCTGTCATAATCACTTGAAACAACGATTAAAAAACACTTTAAAAACATAAAAACAGAATAAACACGCTGTCCTATACACGATTATAAGTTATAAGGGTTTAATTTAATAATTTACACCTAGAATTAGCGCGGGGCCTATGAAAGTGCGGGGCCCACTGCGGCCGCATAGGGTGCAGTGGCCTAAGGCCGGCCCTGTAGCCGATACACGTCTGCAAAACATTTTACCGTTAACGTCAGTCATCTACTGTTTTCCTACAGTTCCATATTTTGACGCCAGCTCAACTCGATTCCACTGAACACGCTATAGGAGTAGTTATTGTATACATTATATATACTGTATTTTTATTTATTTTCTATCAAAATACTGCATTGTACGATTTTGAGACGATATTGTACGATTTTAGGAGTTTGGGGGTAAACAGGTCTGCGTACGCAAAAAAGCCCCATTGTTGCACGTGTGTGGTTTTACACCGCTGACTGTTTGTTCAGCCAAGTGGTTGCCATAATATACGCTGCATAGCTCTGGGTTCCACACTGCCCTTAGGCAGAGCCATGAGAATGGGGCAAAGAGGATAGTCACACTGGGCCACAAGATCATGGACACAATAATCGTATTTAGATAAGAAGTTAAAGTGAATTAAAATATAAAATTCCATATACTTCCAAAAGACAAGGGGGCACTGAAAATTGTCTTTTTACTGGTCCACCCAGGGGGGCCTTTTTTTCTATAGATTAAGTGGCCCCATTTTCCGGCTTCGCACCAGGTGCCGCATTTCCTCTGCATATCCCTGTGCTGGGTTGCTTTGGCTTTCTTACAGGGGCGGCACAAAAATATTACACTTTTCATAATTTTATTTTCAATTTTAATCCTGCGTGACATCTAGCGGTCATGGTGCAAACACTTGAATAGCTAATGTTTCCAGTTACTAGATTTTTACCCAACCCTTTATTTTATTTTGTTTATGTAATCGCTATGACAAATTGTACTTTTAACGTAACAAAGGGCTTCTGGTGAAAACCTAAATTTGACATAGGCGTCAAGAATTTAAACAATTTGAGGATCTACCAGCATAGTGGAGGGGGGATTAGTCACTCCACACGTTGAACATACGGTGGATGAAATATTACTGTAATACTGCCATTACTGAGTACTATTTCAGCAAAAACACAAGGCAACATTATGACAATAATTTCTACAAAACATTGTGTGATATTGGGGGGGCCCCCCCCCCCCTTTTTTTTTTTTTTGCGGTTTAAAATAAAAAAACTTCAAAGGCCTTAAGGTATGAAACTTTAATTTTTTAAAATTTAAAATACGAAACATCTGAAACTTGGAAAATGCAATGAGAGGGAAACCGCTACAGCCTTGAGGCCAATCGATAAGCAGCAGTAGGGCTAAAAATAGGCAACACATTGGCAGTTTTAAGTATTAACAATTAACGCACCATCTAAAAGAAAAATATTCTGGTTGGCTCATTTAGATTGAAACCGCAAAGGCCATCCACCGTTGTTCTTCTTTGATTGATTACTTTTTTACTGAAAACACCCCAATTTTTTTATAAAAACTCCAGAAACCGTAGTTTTTTTAGGCGCGTCATAGTCTTAGGCTAAAAAAACGTAGTAACTACAGTGAAAGGGCAGGGATAAACAGGTCTGTATTAAGAACACTAACTTATGAAGATTATATGGCGTGTATCTTACCTTTAGCCTTTTCACTATTTTGATCTTTTGTTTTGGATATCAAGAGCTTTACTTAATTATTAATTTATTTTTAAACTTACCTTTAGGCTGATGATGAACATTACATACCACGTTCAGTGCTTTTGGATTTGGAGCCACGTGTCATTAATGCCATCATGAATTCCCCATATGCCAATCTTTATAACCCAGAAAACGTTTATTTGTCCAAACATGGTGGTGGAGCTGGTAACAACTGGGCAAGTGGTTACTGTCAGGTAATGGTTAGTTTTTTAAACAGAAGGCTTACATAAGAAAAGAGAGTTCTTAATGTATTTTTTCAAGAGTTGTTTTTTATTTTGTGCCAAATGTCATTTATAAAATCTAAGTATTCTTCTTTCTTAGGCAGAGAAGCTGTATGATGATATTTTTGATATCATTGATAGGGAAGCAGATGGAAGTGACAGTTTAGAGGTAATTTTATATACATTTTTTAATTTAAAACGACAAGTCTAATTTGTTGAAATCATTGAACCTCATAACTTTTAAACTTTGTTTGGGTTTCATTTCATGTTATATCCTTTCAGTGCATTGTTTTAAACTTTAGATTTAAGTTTTATGTTTGCTTGTTAGGAAAGAGTTTATAGAATATATTATAATGTTTCTTTAACCATTGATTTCTTCATAATAAATTACTGTTTAAATGTAATTTCAGGGCTTTGTTGTGTGTCATTCCATTGCAGGAGGTACGGGATCTGGTATGGGTTCTTACATATTGGAAAAACTTAATGACAGGTTTGTGATCCATCAAAAAAGATTAATGATCCTTCTAAAATTTATATAAATCTTCTGAGGGGGAAAAAAAGTCTATTAGTAAACACAAATTTTCCGACTTACATTTTTTTCGCTTTGGCTTTTATTAGTATTAATTAAATTTATTTTTTCATTTATATTCATTAGTATATCTATTTTTTTTACAGATTCCCAAAGAAATTGATTCAGACTTACTCTGTTTTTCCTAATGTGGATGAAATCTCTGATGTTGTTGTACAGCCTTACAACTCTCTTCTGACACTGAAGAGGTTAACTCAGAATGCAGATTGTGTGGTAAGGATTATAAACAGGTCATGTCAGTGTTTAGATGGTATTGTGTGCATAAATAATACTCATTTTAGTTTATAAATTTTACATTGAACGTTTTAATGGGAAAGTTTTAATCTTTTTTCTTAATCTATCATGGCTGTGTCTTAATTAAATAACCATCCCCAAGTATTATTTATTTGTGTTTATAGATTGAACAGTGTCTGAAACTATTAACATATTCAGACCTGTTTACTCTTACAATTTTGGCATACAGTATAAGATTTTGAGATGTCTTTTAAGATTTTATGCCAAGACCCATCAGTACTATGATTTTAAGAGACCAGTTTGAAAATATATACCGGTACATTCCAAAAGCTTTTTCAGGTTAAAAAAAAAACAATTAATTAAAAAGTGTATTTTTTGTTGTAAGTTTTAATATGCAATTGCAGACTACATCCGGCAGTGAATGGGTCGAGAAATATGATTGGTTGGGACCATCTATAGTTATATTACATTTGCCCTGAAAAGGAAATTGAGTGGTGTTGATTTAACTCAATTTTGTGTGTCTAATGTTTAAGTCTATAAAATTAACACACCATATTTTAAAAAAAAGGGGGGGGGGGTGTGTTGTGTTTCATCCCCTTGTCAGAAAGTACCTATGTTATTCATAAATTTTACAATATTATATTCATCCTGCAAGTCCAAAAATAGCATATTTATATCTCAAATGCTGTAAAATATATCATACAATGTTTTGTAGGAATTAATTGCCATGTATTTTCACAAATGAACTCGCTAGATATACTCAGACAGTGCTAAGTAGTGGAGGGATTACAGTAATAATTACTCCACCATATGTCGAATGTGCTTGTGAGTTT
Organism: Lymnaea stagnalis; assembly: GCA_964033795.1. Lineage (NCBI taxonomy): Eukaryota > Metazoa > Mollusca > Gastropoda > Lymnaeidae > Lymnaea > Lymnaea stagnalis. The sequence goes on from CAXITT010000263.1 coordinate 424,608, forward strand.
CCCGGTGCCTATGCCCAATTCGGGTTTTCACCAGGCTCGCTGTTTTAAATTCTTACAAGTACACTTCAAAATAGCAAATACATAAACAGAAGAAAATAAAGGGATGGGTAAGAATAACTATAACATGTATGAAGGTCACTATGCGTCATCTAGTAGTTGCAACTATTGGTTACTCAAGTGAGTTACTGTTTGTACCACAATGTCACATTTTTTAATTAAAAGTGGGATTTAATATTATGAACATTTTGTAATATTTCGAAACGTCTCTGTGAGGAAGCAGCAGCAAACTATATAGAAAAATGTGCATTACACCCACCACCCCCACCCCACCCACCCATATCTTTGTGAAGTAAATGGGATTTTATAGTTTAATTCACTACGAAGTCCTTTCTAAAGACAATTTTCAAAAGCCTGTTGCTCTTTGTCCCATTCTCATTGCCCTGCCCTAGGGCAATGAGCACCCAGGGCAATGCGGCGTATATTCTGGGAACCACTAGGCCAGCGGGGAAAATCTGTGTCACATTAAACAGCTTTTCATAAAAAATAAAGCTCAAGTTACTTTGTAGGTTATTTTTAAAATGTCCATCGTTTATTAATTCTTATTTTAATAAATTTTATTTTATGGTGATCTGACTTTGAGTTTGTACCATGTTAAATTTCACAAGTAACTTTATTTTTTACCAGTGACAGACTGTGATTATGTGATCTGCATGTTCATTTAATTATTAATTTATATCTATAGCAGATAATTGTCTGCAAAAAAAAGTGACACGAGATTGCAATGTAAATGTCAGTCATCTAATTTTTACCTGTAGTTATCTTTTTTGACACCAGCTTAACTCTATACCCATGGACACATGATGCGAGTAGTTATTGTATATATTGTATATACTTTATGTTTTTTTATTTACTATTAAACTACTGCATTGTATGATTTTAGACCATATTGTACTATTTTAGAAGTTTGAAAGTAAACAGGTCTGCATGTTGTTTTTCTTCAGAAGGCAACTAGATAAGACACATCTTGTTTATCATTGATCTTTATCTGATCTTTATCAGACATGGATATTTTTTTAAAGGTATCAGTTTACTTGAGCTTTAAGTTGATCTACTTTCCTTTCTGGGTTGAAAAATTTTTTTATATTTTTTTTCAATTACAGGTAGTTCTTGATAATACCGCCTTGAACAGAATTGCAGCAGACAGATTACACATAGACACACCGACATTTGCTCAAGTGAATCAGCTTGTAAGTTCTATGTTATGGTTGCAGTAACTTTTTTTAAATGTCTAAACATGGTGCGCTCTACATCTACATGTCCCTTAGTCCTTGGACCCTTGGGGTGCCACAGATGACATGAAAACTATTCTCCTCCATTCCTCTCAGTTTTCTGGACTTCGCACAGCATCACCTAGTCCCATCCACACTTTGATGGTATATTCTCATCCTCTGTCTTCCTCTTCTTCTCCCTCCTCTTGTTGTACCCTGCATGATTTCTTTGGCGAGTCCTTGTTTTCTTGTCACGTGGCCATATCATTCCAGTCTTCGCTTTTTTACAGTTCCCAGGAGGTCATCATACAGGCCAATTGCTTGACCTATACCCTGTCTTTGTGGATTTCAAGAAGGCATTCGACAGGGTTTGGCATGCTGCTTTATGGGCCACTCTGAGGCACTACTACATCAACAAAAACCTAACAGAATGATATGCAGCCTCTACGATAAGGCCACCAGTGCAGTCTTCTTCAACAATAACATCAGAGAATGGTTCAAGATTACGATTGGAGTACGACAAGGCTGCTTGCTCTCACCCACCCTGTTCAACATCTTCTTGGAGAGAATGATGTCAGATGCTCTGGAAGCGCACGTAGGGGCATTCAGTATTGGTGGCAGAACAATCACCAACTTACATTTTGCGGATGACATAGATGGACTGGCTGGAAGTGAAGAAGAGCTAGTCAACCTAGTAAAGCGTCTCGACTTCATCGTCCTTTGGCATGCGAATCAGTGCAGAAAAGAACAAATTAATGACGAATAACACCACCGGCATATACACTGAAATAAAGGTCGGGGAGGAAAGATTAGAGACAGTAAGTAGCTTCAAGTACCTAGGAGCAATAGTCTCAGAAAAAGGCTCTAAGCCTGACTTGATGTCCAGGATTGCCCAGTCCACAGCAGCACTAAAGAAACTTAAGAAAATATGGAACGACATAAATATAGCCCCCAGCACCAAAATCAGGCTGATGCACTCATTAGTCATATCCATTTTCTTGTATGCCTGTGAGTCCTGGACATTAACAGCAGAACTTGAAAGAAAAATAAAGGCGATGGAGATGAGGTTTTTAGAAGCATCCTTGGCATCTGCTATAGAGACCATATCTCTAACAAACAATTCAGAGGGAAAAAAAGGGGTGCATTATGGTGGGTTTTTTTTTAAATTTATATATATATATTTTAAGGTATCCACTGTGATGGCCACATCCACCACCACCTTGCGGTACCCTGGTTACATGAACAATGATCTGATTGGACTGATTGCCTCATTGATTCCAACACCTCGTCTTCACTTCTTGATGACTGGCTACACACCACTAACAACAGACTCTCAGGTATTATCAGCCTAATTCAAGATTTTTATTATTAAGCAGTTGTTTATTTTTGCTGTTAGTTATTCTTTAAGATCATACATTTTTATAGTCATAAAAAGAACTAAAACCATGGTCAAATATAGTCATACATTTTTGTTTATGAATTAAATTTTGTTAAGGTAATGTAAAAATCCAATTTATATTGGCTGGTGTAAGAAATTATCAACTACATGAAAAAATCTTTTAAGGATAGTTAATAATTGAGAAATGGCAGTTAATTACACATTTAATTTTCTTTATTGATTATTAGTGTTTTTGTAGTGTTGCGTTTGTTTTAAATGTGGTAAATTATAGATTTGTTTTTTGTTGACTTTGTACCGCGCTTCGAGCCTTTGGGGATGAAGCGTGTTTTTTTAAATGAACTTTATTATTATTATTATTATTAACATTGTTATTAATGTTATGGCAATCTATTTAATCCTGGCAGTATAACATTGAACCAAAATATATGAACACATCACAATTTGAGCTTCCTAATAGTGGTTTTCAATAATATATACCAATTTTTTTTTTCAAAATCACTTGAAATGCATTTGAATAGTTTTAAAACTAGCACAGAAATTATTTGTTAATTTATTTAAACGTATCACTATTTTTTTATTGCCATTGAATAGAATTAGTGTAGTTTTGTTGACATCAAACCTTTAATAATAATAAAAAGAAAACTTTAATCTTAAAAAATTCCATGGGAATCTTCACAAATTATTCAAAGATCAATTTAAGCCCTTTTATATTACTACAACACATATTTTGAAATAGTTTTTTATGGCTTAATTCAAAGTCTTTTCAAAACTTCCTATATCTACTCACAGGTTGCTAATGTTCGCAAAACAACAGTGCTTGATGTAATGAGGAGACTTTTGCAACCTAAAAATATGATGGTATCCACCCCTGTTCAAAGGCAGGGCAACAATCACTGCTACATTTCAATTCTGAACATTATTCAAGGGGAAGTTGACCCCACACAGGTAGCGTTTTTCATATTTTCTCTTTAAAAAGCTCTTTTTATCCAAAGGGATGTTAAAGAATAGCGTTTGCCAACCTGAGATGTTTGGCCAAAATAATTTTACAAATAAAATGTCTTATGTAACAATCATTTAACTATTTAATTCAACATTGATGAAAAGGATTTGAAAGCAATGTGGCATAAATTGTAATTAAATTTTCTGTACCCCAAAATGAATCAAAGTAAAGCTATATTAAATTTACATTATGGACTTTGTAGGTTTCTAATAGTTCTCAAATCAATTTTCTTTTTAAGGTCCATAAAAGTCTTCAAAGAATAAGAGAACGCAAGTTGGCCCAGTTCATTCCATGGGGTCCAGCCAGTATTCAAGTTGCTTTGTCCAGGAAGTCTCCTTATGTCCAGACAGCTCATAGAGTCAGTGGACTGATGTTGGCCAACCACACAAATATTTCACAGGTTTGACAGAAACATGGTGTAAAGTTTTTAAAGATATTATTTATCAGGGTCCCCACACAGTCGGGAAAAAGTGAAATAGTCGGGAATTTATCTAATAATTTTCCCGGTCGGGAAAATGGGCCTTCTAGTAAGGAAATTTTCCGGAAGGTCGGGAATTTTTTAATTTGTAAAAAATAATAATACATTTGGCTTTGAATGCCATGAAAATTGTCGTTAATCGCCGACCTCGTCTATTTTTAGCCTTTCTGTTATCAAACGGACCTTGCTAGTGGCTTCCCTTGACTGCGCATGCGTTTTTGAGCCTTTTAAGTTTCTATTACCGTACAACTCCGATAGACCAGAAATATTTATTTTCTGTTCACATCGCCGATCAAGAGATGTTCGATTGTTTGGGTAAGTAAAGTGTAAAATATAGTGAATAATTATTTGAATCTAGTTTTAAATTGTGAGGTAACCATTATAAATAGAGAACTACTCATCCAAGTGCTGTCTGCGATGACTAAGCTCAGGCTTAGCGTACTTTGTTATGTCGTAGTCTTCAACTTCATAAGTTGATGTTTAACTTTAACTATTTTACTGTATGTGGGCGACATGTATTTTTTTTTATTAGCGCTAGGCAGCCTTTAACTTAAAAATTTGTAAAAGACTTTAAGTTCACTTTACATTTAATTACGGAGTAGGCCTTCTAATTTTAAAAAGGCTAATATGATCATGTTATTTTTTGCGTAGATTAGTAAGCTAGTTTACGGCTGACATCGGAAATTCCTTTAAAAGTTACTAAAACTAGTACTAGTTGATTGGACTTGATACTACAATAGACTAGATAATTTACATCGATTCATTGAGCCTACCTTAACTGTATATATTATATCATATTATTTGGTATATATAATTATATAGTTAGTTCTTATTTTATGCAATCCCGTGCTTTGGGTATACTTTACGGTATTATACTATTATTCATAAGCACAGTGGTGTATGCAAGGATTGTTTGTGTGTGTTTGGGGGGNAATAAATAAAACGATCTTTGGGGTAGGTGGTATGTTCATGGGGGTCTCGCCACTTCAGAATGATGCATTCCCCTGAAGAAAATCCTGACTATGCCGTTTCATATGCATATCTTAGTATCTCTTCTGACTCTATATTACTGTAGTTTAGTGCAGGTATAATATAGTTTATATGGTGTATGATGTATGCCTAACTGTAAATTATAAACATAATATTAATAATATTAATGTGATAATTTATTTTACTTTGTTTCACTACTCAGGATCAAGGCTCAATAAAATAATGCCCAAGAGTTCCTTTAAATTTTAAAGACTGATGGTCAGGACAGGTATCATGATATGTATTGAACAAGTCATCACTGCTTCACTATTCTGGAAATATTGATATCAAGTATTCAGGGCGAAAATATTAAGATAATGTCAATCATCTGATGAGACTTCAACTTTATCACCTATCTTATGTGTCCAGTTCTGCAACTTCTCAGCCAAGCTCCCAATGTATGTGTCAAACTATGAAACCTTCATTGGAGAGATTTTATAGACACTAAAGTGTATTAACTCAAACTATACACTTTCATCACAAAGAAGAGAACGAAAGCTCCATATAAGAAAAGATGCTTTCCACTTGTGGTAGCAATACGTATGTGCTAAATACCTTAGAGAACACACTGCAAAAGTTGCCCTTGCACTGTAAAAGTAAACATCAACAATTTTTCACGTCCAAGTAAATTGAAAAATTGCAATTGCTAGGAAATTTAATAAATATTTACATATATACATCTCAATCGCTTAATTTTTTGTTAATTTGTGATGTATTTCAACGTTGCTTTACTCTGACAATTGCACAGATTTTTAAATTATCAACAAAAACGCTGTGTTGCGATAGTCAGGAATTCTTTGTTTTTAGTTGGGAAAAGTTGGGAAAAAGTAGGGAATTTTGTTTTTAAAAAAGTGTGGGAACCCTGATTTATACATACTTTATTTCTAAGCTTAGGCATCTGTTTCGCCAAATATTCAAGCCATATTGATCAAGAGCTTGGAGCTCTTCTCCTTCTAAGATACTCCCCGTTACCATTAGAGCCATCATTTTTAACTCCTTTGTTTTCCTCACCTTAGAGACTTAAACAAAAACGCAGTTTCGTAGTAAAGGGAAATGTTACATTTCTGGAAAACACACTTTATACACAACTAGTTTATTGGATCATTTCAGATCTCCTTAACCAGGCTTGCACAACATCCTGCCCGCAGGTCGCATGTGGCCAGCCAGCACTCACTTGGCAGCCCGCTAAGTGACAAAATATTCTTTATTATTATTATTTTCTTAATAGCTTTCCCCCTGTCCTATCATCTTTTGGCCCCCACAAGCTTTTCATAAAGTATTATGGCCCTCACAAATTTTTCATAAAGTATTACAGCCCGCCTTACATTTTGAGTTGTGCAGGCCTGCCCTTAACAATTATAATTGGGGCAGATATTGCAAAATATCTAAAGGTCTGTGTTTGCAGCTGCATTACACAAAGCGCATTCCCTACCGATACACAGATGGTCAGATCAATGCATTTATGTTATATTTGTACTTGAGATGGCATCCTCATGCACAGTGCACATTTCCTTTCTTGTATCATTAGCCGAATTGGAGGAAATAACAAAGTATGAGCTATTAAATTAAATTGCTTAGCTTACAGTGTGTAATGAGCTGTAAAATGAGTTGGTTCTATTTAAAAGTGAAGACTTTTTCTCATTTGTTCATGTTGGCTTCTTTAAAACTATTAGAATGCTGCAAGTTTGTTTTTTTAAGCATTATTAAATTTATCGGATAATGTATTTTAAATGACAGCGTAAACCGTTTACATACCCAGACATAAACCAATTATATACCTAACCAGATATTATAAGTCATTACTTTGATTGAATAGGTTGTAGGTGAAAATTTGATTAAAAGGCTTTTAATTTCTTTGAAATGTGTCTGTCCATAGCTGTTTGATCGCATTTTAAACCAGTATGACAAGCTCAGAAATCGAAAGGCGTTCATTGAGCAGTTCATGAAGGAGGCCATCTTTAAAGACAGTTTGGATGAGTTTGATAACTCCCGGGAGTCACTGCAACAGCTTATTGATGAATACAATGCAGCAACGAAACCAGACTACTTAACATGGGGCTCACAGCAGGTAAACAGACTTATTTAACATTGGGTACAGTACAAATAACAAGACTAATTAAACATAGGATATTGTACAAGTGCCAAGACCTGACTACACAACATGGGGTACATGCAGGTACCAAGACCGGATTACCGGTACTTATTTGTCTATTCTATAATCTATCGTTAACATATCTATTTATATCACTTTATTTTCAGGCTGCTGCTTTATAGCATGAATAAATGTTGGAATTTATAGCTGACTGAACAACGTGACTAGATACTTTCTTGGAACTTCTAGCTCACTGAATAAAATTACTGGATACTATGTTGGAATTCCTAGCTTTCTGAACAAAGGGACTGGATTTATTGTTAACAAAGTGACTGAATATTTCATAAATGTGGAAATATGATCAAAATCGAGCATGATGTTTTTTTTGCTCCTGCTATATTATTGTAGATATATATTTGCTTATTTAATAATCTTTAATCTTTGTTGAACTAAATAAAATGGTGAGACCAATCATAACGTTATTCAGTTGTTGTTTTTTTAAAATAGATTTTAAGACAAACTAATATTCAGAGGCTAAAGTTCATCTTAAATATATTTGGCGATATTGGTTTAGAATGTTGCTGCTATACAAGCCTGAAGGTTAATATAGCTTTATTTATTTACATTATTCTTACCAGCTTTTTATTCTTGTGATTCGTCCAGATTTTTATAGAGATATATAATTTTCTTTATTAATTTCCTATAATGGCATTGTTAGTATTTAGTTATTTAGACTTTTTTATTTATTGGTTTCTGAGAAATGATCTTAACTGAGGTAAAAGGTTTCAATAAAAAGTATTACAAATCTGATTATGTCTTTAAAACTGTATAAGTTATAAGGTCTCTTGAATAAAGCCAGAATATTACTTTCATACATTATCATTTGACTCACCAGACACCTAGCATCATATAACTTAATCTTTTATAATGAACACATAATTTCATACACAGGCCTATGAGAATTATATAGCCAACAGTTCCCAATAATTTACATTCAGTCTCATTAATTATTTTCAATACACAATTCCATATAATTTTATTGTTAAACTAGATTAAAAGGTCAATGTATATGCCTCTGATCATTTAAAGTTGTGTCACTACCACCCATCCTTTGGATTCTAACTACAATAGGTGCATCATTATGTAGATGATGTTTTTTTTAAAAAGGAAGTATTTTCATGATAACATTGGTAATAGATTTATTATTTATATCTAATGTTAGTGAAGAAATATGCATTCATAAAGAAATTATTAATTTTCATTACTCGGGAATAATTAAATTTTTTTCAAACTGATCCCAAAAGTAAAGTCACCAGTTGTCTGTCTATATATTTTGACAGTGCATAATTACCTCCCTTTGTAATCTTAAAAGCAGAAAAAACGCTTCAACGCCTGTCTAAACCTTTCACTTAAATCCATTGACATAGATTCGTGGGAGACACTTGCCTTGGACTGTGCTAGCGGGCATGGTAGACTCACTGTCGGAGCAAAATCCTCAGAGTATAAGCGCACCCCTCACGCCCAAAGAAAGCGCACTGCAAGAAAAAACAAAATGGACTCAAATCCTACCAGGACCCAAAACAACATGTGCCCCACGTGCGGGAAAGCTTTCCAGTAAAATATAGGACTTGCAGGCCACCTGCGTCCTCACCATGTAATATAGTCTTGGTCATCTTGGCAGGCCACCTGCGTCCTCACCGTGTAATATAGTCTTGGTCATCTTGGCAGGCCACCTGCGTCCTCACTGTGTAATATACTCTTGGTCATCTTGGCAGGCCACCTGCGTCCTCACTGTGTAATATACTCTTGGTCATCTTGGCAGGCCACCTGCGTCCTCACTGTGTAATATACTCTTGGTCATCTTGGCAGGCCACCTGCGTCCTCACTGTGTAATATAGTCTTGGTCATCTTGGCAGGCCACCTGCGTCCTCACTGTGTAATATACTCTTGGTCATCTTGGCAGGCCACCTGCGTCCTCACTGTGTAATATACTCTTGGTCATCTTGGCAGGCCACCTGCGTCCTCACTGTGTAATATAGTCTTGGTCATCTTGGCAGGCCACCTGCGTCCTCACTGTGTAATATACTCTTGGTCATCTTGGCAGGCCACCTGCGTCCTCACTGTGTAATATACTCTTGGTCATCTTGGCAGGCCACCTGCGTCCTCACTGTGTAATATAGTCTTGGTCATCTTGGCAGGCCACCTGCGTCCTCACTGTGTAATATACTCTTGGTCATCTTGGCAGGCCACCTGCGTCCTCACTGTGTAATATACTCTTGGTCATCTTGGCAGGCCACCTGCGTCCTCACTGTGTAATATAGTCTTGGTCATCTTGGCAGGCCACCTGCGTCCTCACTGTGTAATATAGTCTTAATCATCTTGGCAGGCCACCTGCGTCCCTCATTGTGTAATATAGTCTTGGTCATCTTGGCAGACCACCTGCGTCCCTCATTGTGTAATACAGTCTTGGTCATCTTGGCAGGCCACCTGCGTCCCTCATTGTGTAATACAGTCTTGGTCATCTTGGCAGGCCACCTGCGTCCCTCATTGTGTAATACAGTCTTGGTCACCTTGGCAGGCCACCTGCGTCCCTCATTGTGTAATACTAATACAGTCTTGGTCATCTTGGCAGGCCACCTGCGTCCCTCATTGTGTAATACAGTCTTGGTCATCTGGGCATGCGAAGGACAAACAACAATATTAAAAGCTAATTGGATAAAAACATTTTTCTCCACCCAAATGAATGTGAATTTTATTTTTTTCTAATTAACCTGGAAAATAAGTTATCAGTCTTAAGGAATTTCCCCAATAAGAAAGGCGTCATATGTGTATTACTATGCTTATGATATTTTTCTTTTTAGCCGTTCTCACTCCCAATGGAGCATAGGCCATCCACAATACTTTTCCATCGGTCCCTGTCCTGGGCTATCTTTGCTAGTTCAGCCCAGCTTTTCTTCATTCTCTTCACCTCTGTCTCTACTCCCCTCTTTCATGTGGCTCTTGGTCTAACTCTTTTCCTGATACCTTGAGGATTCCAGTTCAGGGCCTTTCATGTGATGTTAGTGTTTGGTTTCCTTAATATGTGCCCTATCCATATCCATTTTCTCATTTTTATATCCGTTTCCACCGGAACACTTGATGTTCTCTCCCAAAGGACAGTCTTACAAATTTTGTCAAACCATCTCCTTCTGAGGAGCCTTCCCAAGTATCTGTTTATAAAAATCTGATTTTTTTTATTGTTTGTTTTTTTTTTGTTCTCCAAGTTTCACAGCCATAAAGAAGTGCCTTGACATTTGAGTTGAATATTTTTAACTTTGTTTTTGTCAGGATTTCACTTGAATTCAGATCAGATGTTTCTCAGGCCATTGAATGCTCCTCTGGCCTTTTAGACCCTAGACTTTATGTCCTCATCTGTGCCACCATTTTTATTTATGATGCTTCCCAGGTATGTAAAAGACTCAACTTCCTCAAAGGACGCTCCTCTCAAGTTAAATCCAATGACTCCATCATCCACTGCATTTATTCTTAAGGTCTTGGTTTTCCCTTTATTTATGCTAAGTTCAAATTGTTGCGATACAGAGCCAAGTTTTGTTCTTTTCTATTGCATTTGTTTGTGGCTATGTGATAAGAGTGCAATGTTATCTGCAAAATCAAAATCCTCCATCTGTCGAAAGGTGTCCACTGGATTCCATTTTTCCCATCCCGCGTTGTTTCTCGCATGATCCAGTCAATGGATAACAGAAAGAGGAATGGTGAGAGCAGGCATTCCTGTCGAACTCCAGATTCTATCATAAATGGGTTATAATATTAGCCATAGGAAAATACTAAATCTATAAAAAGCAACAACAATGATTTCTACGCGATGGAACTTGTATGCAGGGGCGTAACACCATCGTAATTCATGAGCCGTGTTGTAAGACCGGAAAACCCCCAAAAGAATTAGTGTTTTTAAACAATACCAACATTGTTTTGCTTGTTTAAAATGATCGAGGAGTGGAGGCACCTTAAACCCCTCGCTAAACCCATTTCTCTACGCTTTCGTAAAACGTATTTCTTTAGGGAATGTTTAATGTATGACTCGCCTCTGCTTTAGAAGAAGCCCTGAAAACAGCGAGACCGGGACATTGTAACGAGCCTTGCAATGGGACACAACTCCCTCAAGAGTTCCCACGCTTCTCATTCGTGAACTCTTTTGACATTTCGTTGCTCTACTGACGTCTACTGCCATTGACAGACTGCTGCCCCTTCTAAAAAATATGATTTTTTTTTTGCATTGGGATTTAAGAGTAGCTGACGTGACAAGTGCCAGATCCCAGATCCAGTTAGTAAGGCTGTCAACAAGGAGCCGTAAAAAAAAAAAAACAAAGTAGTGTTATAACAAGTTGGCAACAATCTACCTTTGCGAACAAGGATTTTCTACTCTCGTGAATATAAAAACAAAGCATATTATACAACACAAAATATGAGATGCATGTACCCAACCCCTTAAAATGTTGTTCGAGGGTTCACATGCCTCATAGGTTTCCTTTTCTTTCCTCCCTAATGTCATCAAAAGATGATAATCGCTCAAAAGTTTCGACCTTTTGTTTTTCATTTACTTTTTTCTTTCCCCCAATTCATGATATCGTTGAAAGTGTGGCCAACACTAGGCTTGCGGGCCGCATGAGGCCCGCCGGGAGTCATGTTATCCGCAGAGCTAGGTCAAATGAGCATAAATGTAAACTCTAATGTAGGCCTACATATCACCAAAAGAACATGACATCATGCGTCGTTCGTAGCATATAGTTTTAAATTATAGCTAAGAGAAATTTGAAATATCTCGCTTTTTTTTTTTTTTTTTTTTTAAAAATTCATTGGTTTTTAGCTTTTTTATATACCCCACATTTTCGGGAAAATTCTAAGATTTTAGTTATTTCAAATATCTCGCTATATGACACTCAAGGCTACTCAGTTTTTTGTCCGACGCTAGCATTGATTAAATTTAATATGAGACTTCAACTTCTGATATATATGTTCTGCGGTCTTCCGGAAGCTCGCAACGCTATCGGGCTCAGACTCATAACCTACCACGGCGTCATCTAGTAAAGACGTTGGACCAAAGAAGAGAAGAATCACAGAAGAATTAAGAAGTTTGAAGGCAGGTGGCAGGGGTGGGCTGGGGAGTTCAAGCGGCCCGGGAAAAAAACAAAAAAGCGGCCCTATCTTCATGACTTTTATTTTTATTATATCACCGGTCCTAGCGGTCCATCGGGAATCGTCCCGGCGGCCCAGTCCACCCCTGGCAGGTGGACTATAATAAACTTTTTTTTCTTGGAAATTAAAAACAAAGCACATATGCTTGATATGCAACGAATCAATTTCTGTTTTGAAAGAGTCTAACATCAAACTAAACATCCAAATAAGTTTGATAAGTACAAAGGGCAGTTTCGACAAGACCAGGTAAATGACTTTTTTTAAAAATAATTCTGCACCGCAAAAGATATAATTTACTAGAGCGGATTCAGAGTCAACATGCTACGTAAAAGCTAATTATGCAGTAGCCATGATACCAGAAAAAAATGGAAGCCATATTCAGATGGTGAAATGGTGAAAGGAATGTTTGGAGAGCGTCGTTGAGATTCTTTGTCCCAAAAAGAAATAGGATTTCTCAAAAATAAGTCTGTATCGTCAGACTATTTCTAGGCGTGTGGACGACTTTGGAAAAACATGTTGAAGATAATTTGAAGATTTGAGCATCCGAGTTTATATTATATGCTCCAGCAATGGATGAAAGCACAGATGTGGCAGATACACCCCAACTGGCCATCTTTATCAGGGGTGTTGATGTCAATTTTAAAAAGACAGAAGAATTAGTGGCACGTTTAAGGACACCACTAAGTCGCGAGATTTGTTAGAGGCAGTAAGAGTAACATTGACACTGAATCGGTTTTCGTTAAAACTTGAACAACTTATCGGGCTTAACAACGGATGGTGCCCCAGCAATGGTTGGGAAACACGAAGGTTTAAGAAAATTGATTAAACATGAGACCTCCAAAATGTTGAAAAGAGTGTTTGAATTTTAGCAAGAAATACAATCATTCTTTGCAAGCAAGTTAATAAGTATCCCAGAGTTTTAAGACAAAGAGTGTGTTTGTGACTTTGCATTTCTTGTTGATTTAACTAGCCACCTGAACGACGTTAATGCTCTTATCAATTAATTAATAAGATGTTTGATCATAGTTCTGCATTTCAAATGAAACTTGGTCTTTTGGGAAAACAGTTAGGACAAAAAACTGTACCCACTTTCCTACATTGTCATGGCGACCAGACGTCACCCAGGACGCGGCAGATGTATACGCTTCTTTGGTGTCTGACTTAAACCTCGCATTGGAAAACCGATTTTAGAATTTTAAAAAAAAAACAACATCATGTGATTGTTAATGCATTTGCAACGCCATTCACGGTAGACGGGAATTAATTAAAAGGAAGATAACAAATGGAACATTGTGAAATGTGTTGTGATACACAGTTAAAGGAGAAATTCAATCAAGTCGGTTTGGAAGAGTTTTATAAAACATATTTGGACAAGGATAAATATCCTGCGTTTTAAAAACATGTTCTGTCGATGGTTTCACCATTTGTAAACACATATGCGCGTGAACAACTTTTGAGTCGTATGAAGCACATCAAATCCCATCTACATGCATAGGAGCCAAAATGATCAATAAATTGATCGTGGGTCCTTAAGATATAGAAGAAGAAGAAGAAGAAGAAATCACAATGTGTGAATACGAATTCCTGATGTTCATTTGGTAAACTGTTTGCGTGTAGCGACAACATCAGACTATATCAATTTTGATGCACTCAGGTCCGCAAAACAAAGTCAGATGTCTCACTTTTAATTAACAAAAACAATTAGGTGCTTGGCCCGGCAGGAATTATTATGTCGGAAATTTGGCCCGGCTGCTGAAAAGATTGGCCACCCCTGGCAATGCCCAAGATGCCCATCACATACTGTATGCTTGACTCCAGTGTTTCTTAGCGTGCCTACTTGGTTTGTAGGTTAATAGGACACTGGTCGTGACCGTGACCATCTGAAAGATCCATGGATACAGCCACGTTTAGTCAATGTCTACGACAGTTCGAATGAGCCCATAAAATAAAGGGCTGTATCTGTTGGTGACAATGACTTATGGGTTGCTGATAACGTTTCAACCACAGCGTTTCAAGCCAACTGGCAGTTCTGTTGGACCTTTTCTTCAAGGTCATGTGCTGTGCTATTTGATCTCTCCATCAAGGTCACGTGCTGTGCTATTTGATCTCTTCATCAAGGTCATGTGCTGTGATATTTGATCTCTTCATCAAGGTCTAATTGCCTTTTTTATTTGTTACTTTTATCAATTCACTTGTGACCTTACGAGTTGTGTGTTGACTCCAAGCCTCCCATTATTATTTTACATAGAAGTTCAAATACTTTGAACAACATCATTCAGATGCAGTACCAATGTAGTCATATGACACTCATGTGCACTTCAGTCTGAAGATAGTTTGAACAACATCATTCAGATGCAGTACCAATGTAGTCATGTGACTCTCATGTGTACTTCAGTCTGATGATAGCTTAAACATCATTCAGATCTAGTACCCATGCTCAGGGCTGGATTAACCATTAGGCAAACAAGGCACGTGCCTAGGACACCAAGCATTTGGGGGGCACCACAAGTCCTCAAGAAAAATGTGTATATTGTCCCGGTGAGCGTAATTGCAAATGTAATATTGAAAGGATGCCTTGTGAATGAAAAGCTGGTAAAGTCCCTTTCCTATACCAGATGGGAAGCACATGCTGTTGCAACTGGAGCCATTCTAAAGTCTCATCCTTAGATCATAGAAGCGTTAGAATGTTTACAAGAAGACCAGTCACATCAGGGAGACACCAGAAGAGAAGTAGAAAACATTGCAAAGAAGATCCAAGAATTAGAATTTGCTTTCATGCTTGTCTTTTGGGAAGAAGTGTTACAACATTTTCACAGGGTCAGTCAAGCTCTACAAAGTGAGCACGTGAACTTGAAAACGCGTGCTGATTTGTATTCTTCACTAGAATATCACTTGCATGAATCTAAGAATGAATTTGAAAGATTGAAGAAGCTGCAAAAGAAATAACACCAGGTCTGGATTAAGTCAACTTTGACCCGTAATCGTAAACGAAAGACAGTGGTCATTGATGGTGATGCCCCTGAGGTATCCCAGAATGCCACAGACAAATTTCGTATATCTGCTTTCTATACAATTGTTGACAAACTTGAGACAGAGATGAGTAGACGAGGACGGATATATAATGATCTAGCAGTTCGAGTTTCTTGTTTGGTCGATGTACCACAAACATCTCAGTGTTGTGAAGGACTAATAAATGCTAATCCTGAAGTTCTGAACAATAATTTATATACTGAACTACAACAGTTCCACTCATATATCGCCTCGAGTTTCTTGCATCAAAATCTGAGAACAACACTTTCAGTCATGCAGAACTCTACAAAGTAATAGTTAGAGACAACATCGAGTGTGCTTTTCCAAATGTAGAAATCACCTTGCGCATATTTTTAACATTAATGATTACGAACTGTTCAACTGAGCGCTCTTTTTTCTCAGTTCAAACGTACAAAAAATCCAAGTAGATCGACAATGAAACAAAGAAGGCTTGATTCCTTATCTTTGCTGATGATTGTGGCAGACTTGTTGCGCAAAATTAACTTTGATGATGTACTTAAAAACTTTGCCAGAAGTAAATCTAGAAGAAAAAAAAACTTTAAAATGTAAATGTGTGCACTCTCTGACTTTCTTATCTATCAAAAAAGTAACAGTATTTTTGTCTACTATTGTTAAAAAATTAATTAACTATTAATTATAATACAGAAATACCTTATTGTAGGTTTTATATGAGTGATAGTAGTACAAGCATATGTGTTTACATTTCACAACTGTTTTTCTTTGTTAGTTTTTTTTGTGTGCATAATATTGAACATACCAGCAGTCAGTGGAGGATCGGGGGCCCGGGGCAGTAGGGGGCACCCATGTGGGTTTGTGCCTAGGGCACCAAGATGGCTTAATCCAGCTCTGCCCATGCTACAATATTGCATGTCAATTATTATAATTCATGCTACAATGCTGCATGGCAGTTATTATAAGTCATGCTATAACTCCGCATGTCAGTTATTGTAAGTCATGCTACAACTCTGCATGTCAGTTTTTAAAGTCATGTACAACTCTGCATGTCAGTTGTTAAAGTCATGCTACAACTGTGCATGTCAGTTGTTAAAGTCATGCTACAACTGTGCATGTCAGTTGTTAAAGTCATGCTACAAATCTGCATGTCAGTTTTTAAAGTCATGTACAACTCTGCACCTCGTGGGAGATGCTGATCTTCTATCGAGCGCCTCCCCAGCCGGCGGATAGGGGAAAGCCCGCCAGATATGGAGGGTACCGGGGAAATAAAATACCCGGGGCGGACCAAAATCAGCCCTACTGCCTTGTAGGAAGTGGAGGGATCCACAAAGGCTAGGGACCTAACCCGAACAAAGGCAGCTACCCATTGAGCTGTGAGGGGCAACCCCCCAAGTGGTTGTGCGCAAGGCCAACAACCCTGCCATGTAAAAAAAATCATAGTTACAAAAGCACCGAAAAGAGTAACAAAAGACATTTCAGTCCTGGGAGAGGATGGATTCCTTGAGGAGGAAAATATGACGCCTAATAGTGAAAGCCGAAACCTGGAAGCTATTAAGCCGACAACCATCATCTCTACCAGGACTACCACCGTCATTGGCGCTTGGAATGTCCGCACCATGTACGAGGCTGGTA
>CAXITT010000263.1:445875-479586 GCA_964033795.1 Lymnaea stagnalis
CCCCTCCCCCCCCCCCCCCCACAACCGTACGCGAAGGGAACGAACGCCGGTGACATGGACCTATGAGTCCAACCAGTCAACAAGGGTTGCTGCAAGCAGACTTGGACAGTTCGACCTTACCTTTCTACGGGAAAAATTACCTGTCACTACATTGATGTCTGCACAGAAAAGATTTGAAACTGATTAAACAAGGACATGCACACATTACGTAAATGAGATTGGACAAATATTGGGAAATGCCTTCATTTAACGCACTACAACACGAATGATCAGAATCAACAACTTTCTGAACACTGTGGATTGTTTTAGCTCGTGTGCAGCAATCAAATAATACAAAAAAATGTCTCGAATTTGCGACGGACACGTTGTGCTGAGAGCCTGCTGTGTAGTGTTGCTAATTCTAATACATTCGAAACTGATCACAGCGAAGAAAACGAAACAGCCAGGGTTTGACCGTCCAACCCGAGGAGATACATGGGAGGATTCATTGTCTGGCTGTGAAGGTATGAACTTTATTTGATCTCTCAGTTTTGTTGCTGTTGGGTGTCATTTCCTGAGAACGCTTTAGTCAATGCTTGATTAATGGTTTAGCCGAGTTTTTTAACAATTATTTTTATAACAGCTTGGAATGAATGTATGTGGTCCTACACGGTACATCTATATATGTATAATTTGCCAGCAAGGTTCAAACACCACCACCACCACGCAGGCTATATATAGATAATGAGTTCACTAGCGCGCAAAATATAATTCCCGATTACTACGCCAAATCATTTATATTTTTTTTAATAACGCAACTTCGTTTGGTGCGTAATATTTTTCGATAAATGAAATCGTCTCAATTTAAGGATGGTTAAAAAAAAAATATTCAGTTTTAAAAGTGTTTGGGACATCAGAATATTTCATAGAGTTCATGGGCGTGGAAAAAAAAAGGGGGGGGGGGGGGGGGGGTAGCGAAAATTGGAATGCATAAATGTGCGATACTTGAGTTCATGTTTTGTCAAGTAACCTTAGTAGATGGGAAGTTCACACATTGCCGTCGCCAATGTTTGGTGGGCTATAACTAGTTGTAATTAAATGAAGAATCACTAAACGCAGTGCTCGTGTCGGCTGTTAGTTGTGCTAGGTTCTGGTTCTAGGCCTATGATTAGTGAAAGAGATCACGTTAAGATGGTGTATTGGTGAAATGGGCCTGCTTGCATGGAAATAAACCTCTAAAATAGTAAAGTAATTTTTTTTTTCAAGTTAAGTATTTACAGATGACATGACTCCTCCTCCTCACCCGCCCCCGCCCATCACCTACCCGTCCCTGAACGCTGTCACAGAGTCTCCTCCTGTGTCATACCCACAATGCCCCGCTCACTCCATTATCCCCCAATGCCCCGCCCATGCTCCTTACCAACCCTATCCAGCATTACTCTCTTGGACCCCCCCCCCCACTGGGAGGTGTACAGTGGACAGAGTGGAGCCACGCGATGACTGGCCTCCATAAAAACGGATCGGGTTAATATCAGTGTCGCGCTGTAACAAGGTTACACTACGTTATACAATGGAATAAGCTCACAGCTGCTTAAAAGTAAGTCACTAGCCTTGCACCAGTAAATCTTCAAAATGATCGCCTGGATTCAGATGAGCCGAAGAAACGTCAAGTTCCAGAAAGCTGCTCGTGCAGGAACATTTCAGTCGCAGTATTGGATCGGAGGCAAAGCAAAAGTGCAATGGATACCGAGCCAGCAAACGTTAGAGGCAAAGAAAGAGCAGGCACCCTAGCAAAAGCCGGGGCTACCTAGCCTCGGCCAGAAGCGCCGGTCACTTATCTCGGTGTTAAAAGCTGACTGGCAAACTATTTTCGAACAAAATCGGACAGGCAGTGGGCATACAGGAGCACGAAAGCCAGATGTGTATTTGTTAACATACCGCATCCTAGCAGACAGAATCCCTGGTGGAAGTTAGGTCACGGACAGCAGAGCTTAGTGACCCAAATAAGAACCGAGCACTGCCCTACAAACGCATAGTTTAACCAGCTAGGCAACGCCAGGGACCCGACCTGTCGGCATTGCAGCCTGGTCCCGGAAACCTTAGCACGTCTGTTGAATGCCCAGCTCTAGTTGTCGCGGTGGAGGCCAGAGCGAGGGGAGAATCCCACGTTTCGACAATGGCAGAGCCCAGCACTTGGAGTGGGTTGCAAATGTACTAACCGGAGCTTTAAGAGCGTAAGCTCAAGTCAGTCAAGTCTCAACCAGAATATGTGTGTAAGTCAGTCGCAGTATCATCGTTTCAGTTCGATGCGTGTGTAATTGGAAAAATAAGTGTTGTACTTGTTGAACCCGAGGCCAATATTAACGTTGAATATTACTGTGATCATGCTTTACGCCGAAACATTCATTGAAACGGTCTAGTTGTGATCAGTCAGGGACATATCACCTTCATCTTGTTGCCACCAATCAGGAGCATATCACCTTCATTGAAACGGTCTTGTTGCCACCAATCAGGAACTTATTACCTTCATTGAAACAGTCTTGTTGCCATCAATCAGGAAAATGTCACCTACATTGAAACAGCCTTGTAGCCATCAATCATGGAATTATCACCTTCATTGAAATAGTCTAGTCAGGGAAATATTCCTTTCATTGAAACAGTCTTGGTCCCACCAATCAGGGAAATATTTCCTTCATTGAAACAGTCTTGTTGCCAGGGAAATAAAAAAAAAAAAGTCGTTGCCACCAATCAGGGAAATCACCTTCAATGAATCAGTCTTGTTGCCACCAATCAGGGAAATATCACCTTCAATGAATCAGTATTGTTGCCACCAATCAGGGAAATATCACCTTCAATGAATCAGTCTTGTTGCCACCAATCAGGGAAATATCACCTTCAATGAATCAGTATTGTTGCCACCAATCAGGGAAATATCACCTTCAATGAATCAGTCTTGTTGCCACCAATCAGGGAAATATCACCTTCAATGAATCAGTATTGTTGCCACCAATCAGGGAAATATCACCTTCAATGAATCAGTCTTGTTGCCACCAATTAGGGAAATATCACCTTCAATGAATCAGTCTTGTTGCCACCAATCAGTCCCGATTTAAACCACGTCTATTTTTCCATTTGGTGAGATCTGTAATAAAAAGTTTACATTCAGCGCAAATTGAACATAGTTGATCAGTTGAAACTGTCAATATTTGAGGAATGGATAGCACAGTTGATCAGTTGAAACTGTCAATATTTGAGGAATGGATAGCACAGTTGATCAATTGAAACTGTCAATATTTGAGGAATGGATAGCACGGTTGATCAGTTGAAACTGTCAATATTTGAGGAATGGATAGCACAGTTGATCAGTTGAAACTGTCAATATTTGAGGAATGGATAGCACAGTTGATCAGTTGAAACTGTCAATATTTGAGGAATGGATAGCACGGTTGATCAATTGAAACTGTCAATATTTGAGGAATGGATAGCACGGTTGATCAGTTGAAACTGTCAATATTTGAGGAATGGATAGCACGGTTGATCAATTGAAACTGTCAATATTTGAGGAATGGATAGCACGGTTGATCAATTGAAACTGTCAATATTTGAGGAATGGATAGCACGGTTGATCAATTGAAACTGTCAATATTTGAGGAATGGATAGCACGGTTGATCAATTGAAACTGTCAATATTTGAGGAATGGATAGCACGGTTGATCAATTGAAACTGTCAATATTTGAGGAATGGATAGCACGGTTGATCAGTTGAAACTGTCAATATTTGAGGAATGGATAGCACGGTTGATCAATTGAAACTGTCAATATTTGAGGAATGGATAGCACGGTTGATCAATTGAAACTGTCAATATTTGAGGAATGGATAGCACGGTTGATCAATTGAAACTGTCAATATTTGAGGAATGGATAGCACGGTTGATCAATTGAAACTGTCAATATTTGAGGAATGGATAGCACGGTTGATCAATTGAAACTGTCAATATTTGAGGAATGGATAGCACGGTTGATCAATTGAAACTGTCAATATTTGAGGAATGGATAGCACGGTTGATCAATTGAAACTGTCAATATTTGAGGAATGGATAGCACGGTTGATCAATTGAAACTGTCAATATTTGAGGAATGGATAGCACGGTTGATCAGTTGAAACTGTCAATATTTGAGGAATGGATAGCACGGTTGATCAGTTGAAACTGTCAATATTTGAGGAATGGATAGCACGGTTGATCAGTTGAAACTGTCAATATTTGAGGAAAGGATAGCACGGTTGATCAGTTGAAACTGTCAATATTTGAGGAAAGGATAGCACGGTTGATCAGTTGAAACTGTCAATATTTGAGGAATGGATAGCACAGTTGATCAATTGAAACTGTCAATATTTGAGGAATGGATAGCACGGTTGATCAGTTGAAACTGTCAATATTTGAGGAATGGATAGCACGGTTGATCAGTTGAAACTGTCAATATTTGAGGAATGGATAGCACAGTTGATCAGTTGAAACTGTCAATATTTAAAGGAAGGATAGCACGGTTGATCAGTTGAAAAAGTGTTCCAGGTTTCCGGTTGACAAGTCTGTTGTGGCTTGCCGATTAGGAAGCGTCGGCCACCGACCCCCTCAGCGTTTGCCTGGAAACATAACTACTGGGCACGCCCCGCGTGGGCAGACAAAGGGTGTGATCGGTACCTGCCGTACATAAAACAGCTCCCACAGGGCTGCCGGTTGTGATATTTCGCAGTCGGAATAACTGCGAAATTACAAAACAATTGCAACAATAATTAAACCATATATTATACATTTGTCTCAATTTTTTGGCCCACCCTGTAATCATATAACATGTGTCATGATGTGTGTTCTTAAAAAAAATTTAAAAAAAGCATGCACTTTGCTTTCCTCGAGCCCCTGTGATTGTCTCTAGCTCCATTTTCTGACCATCAGTCCAGCTGTAACTTAACATAATCGTTTTCTTTTTTCACGGCATCCGTTTGTGTCGTCCGCTTGGTTTTTTTTTCTGACCAATTCCTAGATAGATACTGGAGCTAGTTTGGTGGGGTAAAAAAACGTGACTGTTGATGTTGTGGCATTTTGTAGCAATATTCTCTAATGCAAATATTTGCTCTGTTAGGAAACTTTTTTTATTTTTTAGAAGTAGAAGCTTTTAATTATTAATTATCTTCACATTGTACATGAGAAATGCATATTCTATATGCAAACTGCCTACAAGTGCTTTAACAGTAAAACATTGGGGGTGGGGGGGGGGGGGTTCATTGCAGTCAGACTGTTCCGACATGCACCCTTGCGATCACCTGTTAGATTCTAGCCACTGAAAACTTCTACCAGCAGCGGCCTGACTAGGGTTCCGAAACGAATGTTCGTTTCAACTAGGGGGGGGGGGGGGGGGGTTCATTGCAGTCAGACTGTTCCGACATGCACACTTGCGATCACCTGTTAGATTCTAGCCACTGAAAACTTCTAACAGCAGTGGCCTGACTAGGGTTACGAAACGAATGTTCGTTTCAACTTCTTAACTTGGAAATTAAAAATATGAATGCTAAAAATAGGCATTGTTAATCTGGTAACGGTTGGTATGGGCATTGAACTCATTGAGTGAGGATCATCCAGGGTCGCAATTCCTAATAATGTTTGTTAAAACATAATAAAATGAATGTTGCGGTACAGACTTTTGTTTCCCATCAATTACGGTAACAACTATTCCAATGAAACAGATTTTACTCTTATGAAGAGGAGTTATGTTATTCTAATAGGAGATTAGTTGTCCAGTGGGACAGAAGAAAGAGGCCGATTGTGGGAGACGTGTTGCCTTGTAGGATTCTGGGGGGAAGAAGATATTGGCCAACTGTAGGAGAGTGGTATCTTTTGGCAGCGAACAAGGCCATGCGAGGGGGCCACCCATCTGGGGGCCATCTTCAGATGGCGAAAATTCATAATTTTTAATGCGGAATGTGTGGATTAACGTATAATTTTGGGGAAAGAGGGCCCCCTAAATTCAAAGATTACCACGGGAGCCATGGGCGCCCGCAGGTAGGGGCAAGGTGGGGCACTTGCCCCCCCCCCCCGGATTGAATGGATAAAAAAAATTTAGACAAAAATAGACAAAATATTTATTAAAGTAAAGAGAAAGTAAAGAGAAAGTAACTAAGCTGATGTCCTGTCCGTTCGTTCACCATAAAAATACGCTACAGTAAATTAAAACTATATTAAAAAAATTACTAAAAAAATTTTGCCCCCTCCCCCCGGAAAGTTAATCGATTCCCCCTAGAAAGATTTCTGCGGGCGCCCATGACTGGAGCAGCTTTTGCTTGCTAGCGCCCTGGAAGAGAAGAAATATGAGAGAACTGTCATCTCATGAACGTGAGCAACGTGTAGACATTTAATGTATAGTGAAGAAGAAGTATTTATTCAATGTATATAAGGGGTTTAAAAAGCTCCAAGTTTATGCTAAAGACCCTTAATTATTCATAGCTTGGGGCGGATGTCCAAAAAATGTAATTTGTGCATCAGGGGGAGAGTTGTGAAAATATGTTGTTGTTTAGCATGGTACGACATACTTGTGTAGGGCCCAACGGCTTTTTACTGACCTCAAATCCAGTTAAAAACATTTTTTGCCTAATGATTGTATATTTCGTCAAGATCACTGGAGTATTCATTTTATCAATGATATCCTGGTTTTAAACACAAGTGTTTTTGAAGTGTTGATAATTTTGTTGTTTAATTTTACAGATTAAAATTTTCATACTAAAAACTGGAAATATTTTTTTTTTTTTTAAATTAAGACTTTCTTTTAAAGACGAGTCTAAACGTATTAAAAAGAATTCAATAATTTTAAATTTCTTAAAATGCATTACACAAAGGCAGTTTGTGCATAATTTATTTTTAAAAATAAAATAAAAAACATTTAAGTTTCTTCTACATTTGTATAATTCGGATATTATGGCTTTATTTGAGTGCGTTACTACCCTTCTGTAGGCCTACATACTTTCTTTGCGTAATGCATTTTAAGAAATTTAAGCTTATTTTCTAGCTAGCTCCTGATTACGTATCCTCAAATTAGATCACCCATTCTGTTTTAAGTGATGATTGGTAGCTAATTTTTCACACCATCCGATCTGGCTCCTTTAGCTTCGTTCAGTTCATAAACTGCGCCTTCGTGTTCGCCGAAATGATTAAAAAATAAAACAAAACATTTTTTTTTTAATTGAAAAAAAACACACACAAAAAAACACATTTATTATATAAGTTATGTCTTCATTTGTTTTAACGATATTTTCTTTTTATTTAATATTTTTCCTATAAACAATTCTTTAAATTTTAGTGATTTAAATAAAATTTAACCTATTAACACAAATTAAAAAATATAGAAACATAAAGAATGACTCATAGTCATTACGCTTTTGATTAATTTTAACCTTAATTCCTCGATGAATGCACGCCACTTTATTGTCATTTCCTCTCTGCCTCCCTCCCCACCCCCCAACACAACACACACAAAATCTTCCTGGAAGTAAATTGTGGTGCTTAAATTTTAAAACTAGGGTGTCCAGATTTTGCAACAGAAAAAGAAGGAACATCATCTCATTCAAGCATTCCAAAAACACGTTTAAACACTCATCTGGGAGTGTTTGTTAGCAAAGGGAACAATGAAATAATGAAAGATATTAGTGAACGAAATAAGGGCTTGCTCCCTAGTAAAAGTGAAAAGGCAATTCGTGACAGGAGCGCGAAACGAAGGAAAATGGGCAAACTCAGGGCAGTTAAAATCTCCCACTCTTTGAATTTGAAAAAAACAACTTCTCAAGGCAAGAAACCGGACAAAAAAGTGTTCAAAGGATACTTACCGAAGCAACTATTAAACTCAGATTTCGAAGATGCTAAAAATGGGGATATGATTAATGACATGCAGAGTGCTCAAGAAGATGATGGCTGGATTTGGGATATGCTTGACAGGGATTTGAAGGTGAGTGGGCTTGACTGTTAAGCTCTGTTACTGAGTATAGAGCAGTGGTCGGCAAATCGCGGCTCTCGGGCCACATGCGGCTCTTTAGCGACCCGAGTACGAAAAACATGGCACATGACAGGTTCTTGAAAAGAAATAAAAGAAATGCGACTCTCGATTTTTTAACTTTTTTTTATCTTCCTGCTGCTGATTTTTTTTGGCTCTTTTAACTAATGAATTTGCCGACCACTGGTATCGTATCCGGAAATTTGTTTTAAAGAAATTTCGTCGACGGAAAATTGATAGTAATGATGGACGGAAATTTGACCGAACGGAAGTTTGGTCGAATTTTAATTATAGTTCACACTATCAAATTTTGATTTAAATTTCTTTTTGAGCGCATTATTTTGTTTTACTATATCGTATAGAGCGTCAAAAAAAAATTACAATAATTTGACATTGTGAACTGAAAAAATAATTCGACCAAATTTCCGTTCCATCAAATTTCCGTCCAGGAAATTTATTTCAAGCAAATTTCCGGTAACCCATTGGTATAGAGAAAGGTAGTGCCTTATCTATCACACTATTTTAGTTAGAAAAACATGTAGGCCTATGTGATCTGAATTTTTTTGTTAGAGTACTGTGCTGAAAATGTACAACGCAATTTAAAAAAACATTTCCATTTGTTTGGATCAATAAAATAATCGTATCTTATCTTATTTTACATTGAACGTAAAGAGTAAAGAATATTGGGTTCAACAATGGCTTCCCCAATGCTGATAAATGAGTAAAAGAAGGGTATGGGTTGAATATTTTAAGCCCCCCCCCCCACCCACCCCAGATCTAGGTTTAGCTTTGGGCAGCCTTGAGGTTGCAACTAAAGACTAAAGATATCATCAATAGATTTATAGGGAAAGAAAATGAGGACAAAGAACGTATCAAAATTAATTAATAAAATATAAGATTTATTGGAAGAGAAGGAGGGTAGGCTTGTGTTCTGCTTATGATGAGCACAAATAAAATATATAATAATATGTTTCTTTGTTTCACATTTACAATATAGGTAAAGTCTCCAAATATAACAAGAAACTATGAAGAGTTGATGTTACATGTGCATGGAATTTTTCAGAAATTTGGATACTCTATTCAGAAGGTAAAGATACATATTTTAATTCCCATCTAATGTCACCAAGAATGCCAGAAATATTTTTGTTTTAATAATTATTTGACATATATAAGAATAACTTGTGAATGTGCCTGCATGTTGAGTGTGTATGTATGTTCAATGGGCTTATATGTTCAATTTACTTTAAGAATTCTTTACTGTTTTGCTCCTTTTGAAAAGTTGTTATTTTTCTTTATTTTTTTATTTGCCAGCTAGACTCTAAATATCAAGACATTTTCAAGGGAACCAGAAACGGCATTATGTTGGGTGCAAGACATGTTGTAGAAAATCTAAATAAAATCAGTGATGCTATATATGGTAATATATACATTTCTTGACTTATTTATATAATATTTCTATTTGTATATACTTCAGATAAATCGGGTGTCCATAAGTAACATTTGTCATTTGCAATTATTTATTTGGTTGATTGGAAAACAATTTTTTAGTCCCAATAAGTTTGTGGATTACATAATCTGTTTTCTAAAACTTGATGCACAAACCCTGAAATTGATAAAAAACTTATATTTTTTTAAATTATAACCAGTATTAAGGATTGTTTAAATTAGTAAATTTTTGCCTACAACCACAGACAAGTATAATTCCACACAATTTTATTTGAGCTACATTTACTGGCAACGATGGCTAGATTTAAAACAGGTCAGAGTGTCCACACTCTTTATTTTTAGTTATTCTACATTACCAAGTACCTAGTAATAAGCTCACAATTATTTTTGTTAAAACAAACTGGTTACTAACTTCATGTATTACACATCAAATATTTAATTATACCAGGTTCTGTATTGGGAATAACCAATTTCACTAGGAATTTGTTTGTCAAAGCACATAATAAGCAACATGAAAATAAAGATCAGCTCTTGGCAATTTTGACTGAGCAAGTTATTGATGAAAAAGACTTTGGAAACCAGTTAGATAAGTCTTATGAGTCACAAAGAAAGTTGGAGCGGACTTTAAGAGAAGTTCAGAATTTTAAAATGTAAGTAAATCTTAATTAAAATTATTGAAGTAGTTCTCTACAACAATACCCATGTCTAGAAATTAATCATCAAGATTCTAAATGCCCCAAATCAAATTGGATTAATATTTAGAAATATAACATTATTTTTTTTGATTAGTTAAAAAATTACAGAATTAAAAAATCATTCACAGGAAAAGCATGCAGGGGCAAGCCAGATTAAAGCAAGTGCGACAACTCTTTTCAGAAAATTATGATCAAGCAATGATCCGTGACTACTTTAGCTATCTCAATGTTACAATTTTAAGTATCAATAGGTGTATGCGAAAATCTCCCCCCTTACGAGAAATAGAGAGGAAAATGGTAAGTTCCAAGCCATACAATTTAAAATTTGAAGAAAAAAAAACACACAAGAAAAAAACAGATATCAAACTGGTTATCAACTTGAATTAAATAAAATGATTTGTTTTAAGAAAATGTCTGTTGTTTTTTTTTCTCTTAAATTATCCTAATTTATGTTTAAGAATAATTGGTACAAATTATTTATAATTCCTTTAAAAACTGCTAATAATGATCACATAATGTATTTTTTTAGGATAGTAAAAATGCAATCTTTACTCTCATTGAAACAAATTCCCTTCCTGAAGAGTTTTTGCTTATGACGTTTCAAATCAATTCTTTCAGAGCATATCAGTCATTTTAAATGAAGATTTTGGTGCAGTAGGGGGCTTGCTAAGAAACTCAAGTGACATCCTTAACAGAGCACTTATGCTTTTTAGGGTAATTCTAGACTTTAATAGACTTCAGAAAATATGACCAATTGTTCATTCACTTTTCTGTAATTTGAAAATTGTCATAAAATAATTCTTTACTAATAAGAATTTTTGACTAGTTTTTGCTTGGAAAAAAGCTAAATGAATCAGTTTTGAAATTTATACATTGATATGTGGGTTAAAAGCATCATGATAGTTGCAAATTTTTATGTTCTTAGATTAAATTTTAAAAACAATGTTTTTCAGGAAATGCAGAGTGCTTTAATAGCATCAAAGCTGAAAAAAATAAATAGCTATGAATTAAGTCAAAATAAGCCTTGGGTTTTTCGAGAAAATACAGGACAAAAACTTGTATGGAAAGCAAAAAGTCATGCCAATAACCTAGAGAATAGATCTAGTAGTCTGCAAAGGTATATTTTATATTTCTGTGTGTACTGTAAAAAGTCAGAATATTTTACTAATAAAACAATAGTAGAAAATAGGCCTATTCATAACAAAAGTTTTTTCATACACAAACATTATTTCTATTTTGACTTTTGTAAAAGACATTAAGTGAAAATGTAAATAGTTTTCAAGCTTGATAGTTCAATTATTTGACTTGGGTCTATTGTTTACAAAGCAAATATCTTAATTGCTTAAATGCACATTTACTCTCATCTTATTGATGCATAATTAAATGCTTAATATCCTTGTCAAGTTAAAACTGTTATTAATAAATAACTTTACATTTCAGATATCTGGCTAGGCCAAAGGCAGTTGATGTTTTACTCTTGTCAAGAAATAATAATAGCAATGACTTCCAAAGTTTAAGACGTGTAGCCTTTGATCTGAAAAGATTAATTAAGGTAAAGATGTTTTGCAACTTAATAATGTGCTAAAGGTTGTAAAATTTCAAAGAAACAATATTTTTAAAACAGTAATGGATTCATGGTATTTTAAATAATCTTATTCCTCAAAGTCATTTGACACAATTATTTATACAAAAAACTAGACTGAAGGTACTGAATTTTCTTTTTAGTAAACATACTAATGTAGGCGTAACTAAAATGTCATGTTAGTTCATCCATTGATTTGACGAGGACCACTTTATCCCATAGTTCTGGGGCTGCTTCTGTCTGTGGGTGCCCAGATGGCTGATGAGACCTATTCTGGCCCAAAATCTTCTTGTGCAGTAAGGGGAAGGGAGAGATGGGACTTCTCCAGATTCAGTAGAGACCCGAGCTTTTCTTGATTTTCTTTAGTATTATGCAGCAGCTGTAAAGTTTGATTTTTTTTGCATGGAACCTTTGTGTACAAGGAGCACCAAGATTCACAATTTTGGCCCCATTATATTTTTTAAACCAGTGTCCATCAAAAATCAATGGTTGTTTTTTTTAGAATTTCAACAGCGAATCCTAAGAGCTAAATAGCCTACACACTGCTGTGACTTCTAAGTTATATTTGCTGGCTTTCTTCAACATGACTTTAAATAATCACAAGACACAAAATATTGTTGAATCCTTTCCTTATAAAATTAAAGAAAATTGTTTTTATCAGCATTAAAGCTCAAAGATGATGTACCAAACATTAAAAAAAACATGTATCTGGTTATTTCAGGAAATGTATTCATCTCTAGACGTAATCAGAAAATACATTGGAGGTAAAAGCACAATAACCTTGCCAAAATCCTGCACATTGGAACTGGAAGGATCAGGGGATGATAGTTTGGAAATTTCTAGTGATTGCATTAAGGAAGGTAGTGGAATAACTGAATTTGAGGACACTCAGAAGTTAATGCCTGATGATGAGGATTTCTCATTTATAGATGAATCACAACACAAAGAGGCACAAGAGCTACCACCTCTCAGGCAGCTGACGCTTGATGTTACAGATTATACCTCAAGGCTGTTGAAACAAAGTCAAAAAATATACTGGAATTCTCAAAACTTAAACAACTGGCTTGATAGTAGGTCATCATTAGTTTTTTAATGAAGCTTTAAATAAATTAATAATCATTTCCTTTTTTGTCAAAACAAAACAGAAACAATTTAATTGCTTAAAGTAAAAGAGTATATTTCATTTTACATTGTTGATTTTGGTAAAGTTATTAGGATTTTATTTTTTATTTCAAAACCATCCTAAGTTTATAAAATTATATTGGATTCTAAAGTTATGACATTCATTTTTATAGCCATAAAATCAAGATTTTCAATGTTGCAAAGAAATGGGATCAAACCAAAGATATTAATGGCTGATGTTGCAGAGAAATCTATAATGTTTCAAGAGATTAAAACTAAAATACAGCAGGTTAGGGTACTTAAAAATATTTTTTATTGTTAATGAAATTGATTAATTAGTTTATAAAAATATCCCAGGAATATGATCAATTTTAGAAAGAAAGTTTATAATATAATATATGAACCCTTTTACACCTATAACATCCAAAAGAGAATCTGGAACGCCCTTCCTGACACTCAGAAACAGCCAGACGCTGCAGTCTTTCAAAACTGAGTTGAAAACCCATCTTTTTCACACTTCTGGTGGGATGTAGTCTACCTCCTTGTTTTCAGCTTGCTCATATACCCTCATTGTATATTGGCTTGTATTGTCCATTGCTGCATGTGATGAAAGACTTCGACTGGTTATGCTTGTATGTAGATTTTATATTGTTGAGTTTTGAATTTTAATGTGGAAAAAATATAGTCATAAATTATGTTGACTTTGTACCATGCTTCGAGCCTTAAATAGGGATGAAGCGTGTTTTTGAAATGAAATTTATTATTGTTATTTACATGGAAGCTAACATATCAATATGGCACTGATTTAAGAGTAATTATTTTGTTATATCATGAGTATTTAAAGTAGACTAATATTTTGCTTTAAAAATATTCAAAATTATCATTTAAGAAAGCAGTCCAAGTACAGTCTTAATTATGTAGGATGGGCTAAATAAAAAGAACAAAAAGTCTAAATTTTAGCTATCTCCAATTTCTTAATATAATACCAGTATCTAAAAAATGTACCAGTCAGTCATAAAATTGATTATCCTGATTTGTTACAAATCTTTGTGTGCTTATTGGACATTAGGAAAGCTTGTTAGATTAAGAGGGAAATAAGTTAACTGTCAATGATATTATAACTACTAACAATGAACCAGGGCCCAAATTAACCTTTTTTTTTAAAGTGACCACTACATGTTTCAGGTATTACATAAAGTTGAATATCTTAAGACTAATAAATGGGATGATGAGGTAAAGAAAGCCAATGATATGCTGGAAAATGCCAAGAAGCATAAACTCTCACAAGAAATCAAGCCACCTCAAAGAGGAAGTAAAACAGACTTCCAAGATACTGGTATGAGTAAAGTACTTTATAAATTCAAATTTGTTTTACATTTATTTCTTAATATGAAAACAATGGGAATTATTTATAGAAAAATAATGAGATAATAACCTCAAACTACAAAATTAAACTTTGATGTAATATTTAAGAGATTTAAGAATAATTCATAAATTTTTATTGAAATCATATCTCTTTAACAAGACTTTTTTTTACTTCTGTACAATATTTTAGAATCTAAACTCCTGTCAAGTGAAAATTCTATCCAGCTACTCAGGTCAATGACAACCAAAAGTTGTGGAAAGATAAGAACTCAGCTTACAAACATGAAATTAAACATTTCCTTATTGCAACAAAAGGTGGAAAAGGCCAGACAGATATTTACATCATTACAGGTATGTGAGAAATAAACAAAAAGTTGGTTAATTATTTTGAATTCTTTAGCCCCTTTTCTGCGTAGTTTATTTTTGTGTCCCTTATTTATGAGGAGGAATATATTCATTACAACTTTTTATTTTCACACAATTCATATTTTATGTGTGCTGATATAGCCAACAACATTAACTATTTTGTTGTTTATTTAGTCAGGCTTCATTTTAGCAGTACCTGCATTTAAATTCTATGAGCTTTACTGCATTATAATTCCTTTAAGTACTAATTGTAACACTTCATTTTATAACTTCTCTTCCATTCAGATTGCCATTTCTAAAGACAGACAAAGCCACATTCCCATACCTATAATGCAAGATAATACATCGTCATTATCACTTACAACTTCACTACAAATACATATCAAGCCTTCCAGTTTGGATGGCATGGTTTTATTGCTGGCTGGGAATGAATTCGTAAGCAATGCTCATAAATATATTTTCCCTCCATAACTATGAAACATAACTTTATTCATGTAGAATATTTACCATATGACAATGTAAAAAATGCAATTTCAAAATATAATATTAAAAGAATGTGAGTTGTTTTTCTCACATTCTTTTTAAAAAACAAATCTCCAATTTTTGGTGGTTGCTTCAAAATTGTAATAATTTAAAAAAAAAAAAAAATTTAAATATTTATATAAAAATTAATTTTATTTTCAGTCTTATTCTTTGGATTTTGTTTCTAACATTGATTTTCCCTTTCTCTGTTACTCCTATGCTTTGCTCAACAAAACAAGCCTCTTTCACCCTTACACTTTCTCATGATCCTCAGTACTCTTTATTCCTTCTACTTCTACTATCTCTATATTTTCCCTTAAACTGTGCTCCCCTCCCATGTCATCAAAAATATACATAGAGCCCCCAATCGTAGCTTGTGTGAAGCCCCAGAAAAAAAATTGCATGAAGTGAAGCACACCAAAAATTGACAGCTCGAAAGTCCTGTAAAATAGAATTAATTTCTATAAAGATATATAGTAATGGTTTTAACCTTTTTTCCCCAGGCTATTTTAGGGATTATTTTGGATAAAGGGGAAGTCAAAGTAACCAATAGTGCTACTGTGGTGGACTTTGGATTAACCCCATTGACTGTGACTCAGTGGTACAAACTAGACATGTTACGGTAAGTTGGCTATTTTGACATTGAGATTATTTGCTCTGATATGAAGTAAACATGAATTTTTCTAAATGCACATGTATACAAAATTAGGGATGTCAATGCCAAATTTTTTTTACAAACTGATTTACAGTTTCATAAAATTGGTTTAAAACCGGATTTAGGTTTTTATAAAATATTTTAACTGCCTGCACGACTAGGTAATATTTTGGCATACTTTTATAGCTCTTAAGTGGAGTAAAAAAAATTATATCAGTTTGTTTCCACCCCTTTCCCTCCAAACCAAAACCAGGGCAGTGTGTGGTAGTTATTTGTTCCTGGCAAACAATATGTTGGAAAGCTTTTTTAGTACAAAATGTAACTGACCCACTATCAACACAGTCATTGTCAAAGACATACTCAAACATCCACCAACCCTACAAAAAGGCAGTATGAAAAAAAGAATTTAAATGAACACATATTTATTTTTTATATCAAAATATTTTAATTTACTAACCATAAAATAAGTCTAATTTTTAATACCGAGTAAACAAAGATACATTTATCTTGAGATTATATTCACCAATAATTATAAAATAAAAGGAATAAACAAATAAAAAACCACAACATTAAATCATAGGTACACAAACCATCACATTAAAACATAGGTACACAAAGCCATCACAAGAGACAGTCATTACTTTTTGGAAGTAATCTTCCTTGAATTCATCTAACAAGGTTAAAGCGTGCAGTATGGTTTGACACCTAATGCCAGTAACTATTGTATACTGGTACATTTTCTGTTTGTTTATTTTTGTGTTTACTAAAAAAATTAAAATTCTGGACTTTTTAAAATCATGATAAAAAAATTTGGTATCCGATTTGCAAAAATCAACAACCAGTTTTCCTTTTCAAAACCGGTTTTTGTTTAACATCCTTATATTAAATGCACAGCTAGACAGATGGATGGATGGACTTAGATAGATGTATGGATGGCCTAAGGGGTGTATAATTACAGATTTACAGATATATCATATTTTAACAAAGGATTGGTGATTCATTTAATCTGACTGTGACCAGCCAAGATGGTGCTGTGCAATCAATTAGCAAGACGGTTGAAATTGAAGAACTGACTCAGCCATTACCAAGAATGGCCTACATTGGAGGAGTGCCAGAAACGTTAAGGGTATCATCTCAGGTCTCTTAAATAGAAATCTTAAATTTAATTTCATAGTGATCATAAGCTTGCTTTGCTATTCAAATTAAGATTTGAATACCTGTAGGCAGATTTAGACTAAATGAAACAATTTTGTGTTCTATAATATTATTTTTTAATATATTTTTCTCAAAAAGATTTCCCAAGTAAAAAATGACCTAACAAACCAAATTTAAATGATTTTTTAAAAATAATGATTGCTGGTAGCATGTTATTTATATTCAACTCCTCATTCATAGAGTGAACGTAAGCCTTGGGAAGGATGTGTTGGAGACTTATTTGTGAATGGACAAGCACTGAGTCTTTTTAGGCTAGATAGTGAAAGAAGAGGACCAGAGCTGTGCTCCAATCATTGGTAACTTACAAATCTTCAAAATACATGGAACAAAATAACCATTTAAACAAAATTAAAGTAAAGTAACATACAAAATGAAATATTTGTTTTTAAAAAAAAATAATTTATGAGGTGTGTTCATAATCATCATTTTCAAAACGCTTTAGCAAGTAATTTAAAATTTAACAGCAAAATATTTTATTAATTTTTTTAGACTTAAAAGATTGCATCAATAATGCTTAAAAGCCTATTCTTCAAAAATATTTATTTATAAACTTATCAGGCTAAGGTCCATAATTATCCTCATTACACATCAGGATTGTAGGTAAGAGAAACACTTCCACCGTGTTCAATGGAAATGGTTTTGTTCACTATTCAATACCTTACCAAGAAAGGACTGAGACTGTGATTCTAAGATTCAAGACTAAACAAAGGACAGCAAGTTTGATGTCTATAAACAACAAGCTATGGGTACGTAGCATCCTTAATAGCTTAAAAGTAAAAACATTTAGTAAAACACATTTAGTTTCTTTTTTTTCATTTTGCTAATTTTTATGTGAAGCCTGGTTAGCCAGCCCTAAGCTTGGGTACCACGCTATATAAGACCACTTTAAAAATAATAATAACAATAAAACAAGAACGCACATTTCAGGCCTTAGATTTAAATAACATAATAAACGTTACCGGTAACAAGATTATTTTATTTTCATTTTTGAATGTTTTAAATAAGATATCAACTTTTTTCAAGATGAAACTTACACAATAACCTTGTATAGCTTTATAATTTATTGAATCAGCAAGTTAAAACTGTTTAAATTGTAACTTATGCCATCAGAGATTTTATGATCCTGTCTAAATAGATAATGAAGATAGTCTCCAATCAAAAAATCTTTGGTAAATGCAAGCTTCAGATGTTCAATTTAGTAAACCTTTAGTGGGTGTAAAATCCTCTGGATTAAAGAATTTACTTTTTGCTGCTAGATCTTGATTTTAAAAAATTGCATTCTCCAGGTGCAGAGTGTTTATGGCTCATACTCACTGTGTATGATGAAATACCATCTTTAATGATTATATTTCACTCAAACTTGTCCAACAAAGTAATATCAGTTTTGCTCCATGTTTAACGTTGGCACTCATTTTAAAAAAATTCAGATTTAACTTAGGTTTCATTTAGTTACCCATATTAAAATAAAATTATTTAAGTTAAAGATTGTATAATTTTCCTTCCCTGTAGATAAATATGCTCAAACTTTAAAAAAATATTCATTGCTGTGTAGCTTGTAACAATAACAAACTCACCTATGTTAAATATAAGATGCAGATGGTAGTGGTTGCCTTTTTCATCAAGTTGCTTTCCTGTGCTCAATGTAACAAAATAACACATTTGCGATAATTAATAGAATTATTCTAGATATAAAATTGATTTCATTTCTGTTTCTCGTTTGCATCAGCGAACTTTTCAAACTGTTGTCTTATCAAATGGGACATTAAACATTAAAAGTACAGTAGAGGATAAAACTATGTGGCTAAGCTTGAAGTATGCACTGAAGGGTGGTCAAGATTACATATTGAAGGTAATAATGAGGAAAAAAAAGATTTGCAATTTTTTTTAATGTCCAATTTTCAAAATTCCAATTAATTTTTTTTTAAATGTAGGCCTATTTCTATAACTACCGGTTTAAGATTTTTACCTAAATTGGTTAAATAATGTTTAAAAAAGATTTAATGTCCATTTTATTATTTTTATACTTATTACAGCTTTACACAGATTATATAATT
This sequence comes from Lymnaea stagnalis, assembly GCA_964033795.1. Classification (NCBI taxonomy): domain Eukaryota; kingdom Metazoa; phylum Mollusca; class Gastropoda; family Lymnaeidae; genus Lymnaea; species Lymnaea stagnalis. The sequence continues at coordinate 464,911 of CAXITT010000263.1, forward strand.
GTTGGTGAATTGTTTATTTCAGATTATTTCTGGAAATGGCAGGTTTTCTTTTGAACTTAATGGAGATAAAGCTGCTTTTTCCGAAGAAAAATCATCTCTTATGGTGCCAAACAATTTGCGGGATGGAATTTTAGTTGGAGCATTTATTTCAAATGATCATCAGTTCACTAATAGCTCATTTAGGTGCATCTGATATTATTTATGATAACTTATATTAATTGTACCATTAATTGATACCAGGGATATTAAAACTATATTTAAATGTACTTTTCCTTATTCCAAACAAAAAAAGAATATATTTTTAATATTTGGCTTCCAGACCTTTCATTGGATGTGTGCAGGAAGTTAACTTCAATGACAAAAGACTTCCTTTATCCAGTGCAGATGAAGTTTTCAGTGCTTACCTGGGACATTGTGAAGTTTCAAGTCTCAATGTAATGTGTGGCATTTTACAATATAACACTATCTTATCCCTACTTTAAATTTTAATGTTTAATTAGTGCAGATCTGGTTACTCTTAGGTCTTTGGCATTCAAAGGTATGATTTTGAGATGTCTTTTACGATTGTACTCAGAGACCTGTCAGCACTAGGATTTTAAAACTGGGTTGAAATTGAAAAAATATCTTCTTCGTCTACATATTATATGTTGACTTGGGGGTTGGAAGGCCTGAGGCAATAAACGCAAATGTTTCAAGTATTTTCGCCTCAACTGTTCCTTTTGGAAGCTTGTTCCAGTCCTGATTATTTTTGATAGGGATGAGCAGTTCCTGTACTGGCTTCTTGCAGGTATAAGCCGGAACTGCCTGTCATGGCCTCGTCACTGGCTGTGGGGGAGAGGGACGAGTTTCTGTGTAATGCTAGAGCAGTGGACCAGCCGATTATTTATCTTGTACCTCATGGAGAGCCTGGATAGTCCTCGTTCCTCCAATAATGACCAGCCTAGTGTTTCCAGCATGCTGCCAACACTAGAGGTATTCCTTTAGATGTTCAGGACAAAGCGTGCTGCCCATCGCTGGACCGCCTCCAACCTGTCAATGCTCTTCTGGGTAAATGGGTCCCAGACAGAAGAGGCACAATCTAAAAGCTGCCGGACAAAGGCTTTAGAGGCTCTTTCTTTCACACTGGAGTTGCCTATCTTTAGATTTGGCTTTAAGAACCCTAGGGTCTTATTTTGGTGGTTGCACACATTGTTAAAATGCTTGTCCTAGCTGACCTCTTTTTGAATGGTAACACCGAGGTACTTTATGGAGTAAACTGGAACAAGTATATGGCCATGCAGTTCGTAAGGGTGGTGTAGAGGAGTACAACTTCTAGACACTGACAGTGTCTGGAACTTGGCAGGATGAAATTCCATGTCCCAGCTCATCTTCCACTCAGCTAACCGAATGAGATCCTGTTACAGCTGGTCCTGGTCATATCTGTTGGCGATCGTTCTATACACCATCGTGTCATCTGCGAACAGTCTTGCTTGGGATGTCAGTTTCTCGGGAAGTTATTGATGTATGCTAGGTACAAACAGGGGCCTAGCACAGAGCCCTGACTTAACACCGGCAAAAGAGGAACTTGTACCGTCCACCACTACTGCTTGGCATCGGTTGCTGAGAAAGCTAGTTTTAGTAGTGCCTTTGATCCCATATCTCTGAAGTTTGTGTAATAGTAAACTATGATTGACGCAGTCAAATGCCTTTAAGAAGTCTGTCACCAGCACATCAGTTTGCTTGCTGTTCTCCAGATTGGTCATCAAGTCTTCTACAAATTCAAGGAGCTGGGTTTCACATGTTCTATTGACTTGGAGGAAGCCATGCTTACAATCATTGAGTATATTTTGGCTTTCAAAATGCTTCATGACTGTGCTTATGATTATGTGCTCCAACAGTTTACATACCACGCTGGTGAGGGATTTCGGATGATAGTTGGCAGGGTTGGAATGCTCCCCTTTCTTGTAGATTGGCGAGACATGCGCTGTTCTCCAGTCTGCTGGAACATTGCCTGTGCACAGTGACGATTGGAAGAGGATTGTCAGTGCAGGAGCAATTTCTGTGGTGTGTTTTTAGTGTGTTCACCTGAAATTCACAATATGGTATGCATTGGTCTGATATCCTGGGTATGACCGCAACTTTTGGGATGAGATGTGGACTGTTAGTGAGGAGTAGGTCAAGAGTATCCCCCCCCTTGTGGATTCTTTAACCAGCTGTTCCAAACCATGATTGTTCATCATCTCCTTGAAGTATGAGTGTAAGACAGGGTATGGGACTTGGTCTTCAAGGCCAATTCCAACCAGGAAAGTTAAAATCCCCCCCATAAGGAGAGAAGTGTTCTTCAACTGTGTTGCTCTCTGAAGCGATACCTCGAGCCTCCTCAGGCTTGGTTCATCTGCTGTGTTGGGTCTGTAATAGATACAAACGTAAAGTGTGCATCAGTTTCACCTTCACCCACAGTAGCTCGCAGTTATCAACATCTAGTTTTGGAACAGCGTGACAGTCCAGGCTGTCATGGACAGCAACAAGTACTCCTCCTCCCCTGTCTTTTTTGTCTCGCCTGAATAATTTGTAATTATCCGGTACAACCTCTGCGTTGGCTATGGGGGGATTCAGCCTTGTTTCTGTGCCCATTGTGATGTCAGGTTTTAAGCTGTTTATCAGGTTTGCTTTCTCTACTCTCTTCCCGCTTGTCATCTTTTGCGCAATGGTCTGTGTTTCCATTTGTCCTGCTGTCTACAGTGCATAGCAGTTGAACAGTGTGGTGGCTTAAAACTTTGAATGTCCATGGGTGTGGAGCATGAAAGATTCAGGGAGAAATCTGGGAAGGTAGAGTCTGTCCCTGCACTATGGAGGTCAAACACAGAATGGGTATTCTGGCCGCCACAGAAAGTATAGTACCTCGGCACGCCAGAATTTTCAGTATGCTGGTTGTAATAGGCTGTGTCGATGATTTGGCATTGAACATGGAACTATTGCCCATATTGTTCACAGGCAACGCCTCTGTCCTGCCACCGTACAGCAAGGTCACAAGTACTGCAGAATCATGATGAATGGGATTTGGAACATGAGCGGGTATGCAAGGGAGGAGAGCCATCACTTGCAGCAACATTCAGTCCAGGGGGATTAGGAAAAAACCAACAAAAAATTTTTGGTTGTTTGTTTTAGCTTCTTTCTACATCTTGCAATGACATATGATTGGCTGGGGACCATTCATAATTATATTGATTAGACACACTGAGAGGGGAAAGGACCAGGGTGGAGGTCTAGTGACAAATTTAGTCAAAATTCACTTGTTTGTGACATAATCATTTCATTCTTCGGCTGATCCGTGGCGACTGCAAAAAACTGAGAAAACTATGGCTTTGCTTTTTTTTAAAAATGCATTCTCAACTGCTCCACACTGCAGTGCTAGATTTTAAAATATTTTGTAAGATCTAGTAAGCAGCATTTGAATCTATTTTTAGAAGTCATTCAGAAGCAGTACAGTTTTAATACCATAGCACTTAACTTCCCTTCTCCCAATTCTGCTTGCTGCAGCTATTAGTATTAGACTATGATAAGTTAACAGAAAACCAAATCAGGCTCCTAGTCTTAATGCATGGGTGACCAACATGCAGCCCTCCATGTTAAATATCATGTATATTCATTTGTATCGCAAATGGAGTTATTCCTTCATTTAATTAGTAATTATTTTAATTCTTTGCATTAAATCACATTTTAAATTTATATATACAGGAACATCACTTTTTGTGATAGTATACGACATTTTGCTGTAAGCACCACTTTTGAAAATCATTTTTTTTAATAAATTGAACTAAGTACCAGTATCTCAAATAAAAATTATAAAACAAATATACTACATTAGTAATTACTAAAATTAGAAGGTATTATATAAACATGGCTAGGTATAGGGAACCTAATTTTCCACACGCATTTCTTTAGTTGTTCTCCAATTAAGTGTAGAATTAAATGATGCACTATATTCAGGTTTGATCAAAGTGCATCCTTGCATTTTGAATTTATTAAAAAAATTCGCTTTCACCCCCTCTTCCGTTCCTGTGACTTTTGTGGTGTCCACAATTTCAGCTCCCCACCATATCTTTCTTCTGTCAAAGTAGCAAAAGACGGGCACCATTTTGTTTGCAAAAAAGCACTATATATAAATAATATATACCTACTTAAACATCAGTCATCTACTTTGAGAAGTGACCTTTTTAGACATGCCATACAAATCATCAGCACCAGGCATGAGAAGTGACCTTTATAGACATGCCATACAAATCATCAGCACCAGGCACAGAAACATTGCAAATCCCCTCTATATGCATAGGAGCTAAAATGATCAATAAATTGATCCTGGGCCCTTAATATATAGAAGAAGAAATAGTAATAGTATGTCTATTTATTTAAATTACAATATAACACAACATTGTAAAATTTTTAGATGGTACAGTACTATTCTGAAACAAGATTATACTATTTTGTAGTTAGTAATGACAAAATAGTCTCCAAAACAAATGAATGCTGCTTGAGAACTGATTTTACTTTTTTAGATAGGTTCTGCAAGCTACCATAGTATTTAATAGAAAAAACATATAATTTGAAGTACGATAACTTTAACAAAGAACTTTTCAGACATTTTAGCCCTCATTAATTAAGCAATGTTCTTAAACTGTCTGAGGACAGACAACATAGAGCAGTCATTAAATTGTAAACATTGATACTGGTATTACTATACATATACAGCAACTAATTTTAATGCTTTGTCTTTCCCTTGTGATTCACTTTTTTTGCTTGATGCAAAGTTGTTTCTTTATACTCTCAACTCCTTAGTTTGTAGAATGTCTTGTTATTTTAAATTTTACCAGTAATTGTGTGCTTCATAGTTATTTCATTATAATGTTGTGCTTACTTAGCACTTCCTTTCATTTTTTTTTTATTTTTTTTTTTATTCTGGTCTTTTCTAGATATGGCAATCATGTTGGCAATGGATTAGAGGTAGCAAGTCTCTGATACTTGAGGAAGTTAATGATTCTAACAGGATCTCAATATTGGTGTCTCAAGATGCTCAAGGCATGTTGCTACATTATTCTAAAAAAGATGTAAGTATTTATAAATATTCATCCCTAAATGTAAAAGTAAAAACATTTAAACGAAACTGAGACATAAGTAATGGCATTTAATGTCTTTGTCTAAGTGAGCTCCAAATAAAATTTACATGTGTGCTTTCTGTATATTACAAGGCCAAATCCTTTTCCACAACAGAAAGGCATAACTTAGCATAATTTAAAACTACAAAGATTTTTCCCATTTTTAAAAAAGCTAAATGATCTTTTTGGTTGCAAAGAAACTGTTGTGTTGACCATCATTATTTATGCAGGGCACTACAACACCCACGCAGATCTATAAAAATAATATATATGTGAATTTAAAGGCTTAGATTACGTTGCATAAACCTGAATGTATTTAAAATGTATTTATTTTTTTTTACTAAAATCTGTTCTATGAAATAGTTTAAAATTTAATAAGTTAAAAATACAATATTAATATTTAACATTTCAGAAATTCAGGATTAATGTGTTACTGAGAAAAGATGGTATCACTTTAACATCACAAGATAAAAAGTATGCTATCAGTCGACCCAGTAAATATGATTCTTGGTTCTATGCCATTACAGTTACAGACCTAGGTAAAAAGTAAGTACTATATAAAGATATCATTTGTCCAACTTTGATGGTTTGCAATATTTAACTTAAAATTTCATAAGTTTTAACAAGTGAAATAAATTTGTTAACCCAATTTTAAAATATTCTTTTGCCAATAAATCTATGGAGCAGGTGTTCGAAAGATGTTTCATTTTTCATGAGCTCTAACATTTTTTAAAACAGTAGACTTTTTTATATTACATGTGATACTCTCTGTAAAAATAACACACTTTTTATTTTATGGCTACCACTACTACTACTACCAGTTGTACAAGTAGTGTGACATACATTTAAGTAAATAAAAGAAATCTTACACTGCCTTTCAGAGTGTTGGTAAAAGCTTGGAACCAAACTGAAGTCATAACATATGAAGAGGGCTGGTTTACCTTTTTTAGAAGACCAGACATGAGCCAGCCTCATACAATAGTAGTTGGTGATCAAAGTGATGAGCGGCCATTTACAGGTGGTGCGACCCAGTTTGTTGTAGGAAATAGGTAAAATGACTTTTTGCAGTGTACTGTAAATCAAGAGGGGAAGGAGTAACTAATGGCAAAAAGAGCTTATTACATTTGTTTAAACAGTAGGCCTTTTTTTATAATAAAGATTACTAACTGTATTAAATACTATTATGTAGTCATGTAGGAAACAAAGATTTTTATTAGTTCAGAATTTAATGGTAAGCCTGTAAAGTTAGGATAAAATGCCTAGCATTTAAAAAAATAATTTAAAAAAGCAAATAAAAAATTACCATTGTCACCTCATGCTAATGTACGGTAAACAACGAAATATGAAATTTTTAGTGCTTGCCATATCATGTACATTAACGAAAATCAACTTGTTTTTAAAACTTCCGGTAAGTAAGATGTTGCTCAAGGTCAATTTTCCAACAATTGAATTGTAACGGTACCGGGTACGTCAATACCACCAGCATAGAATTTTAAAATTGCAATTTATTTTTTGCCTTTTTTCATACTGTGGTCACATGGTTTGTCAAAGTAACTATAATATCAATTTGCTGATTCATTTACTGTCTACAAGCCAGGAGGGTTGACAAACCCAGCACAACTAGTGGGAAAAGTGGTTTTATTTCAACTGTAACTGACAAATCTCTAGGATCAAATGGATTAGAAAGTTATTTAATCTTTTTTTTTCAACATGCATAGTAAAATTACTTAAATTTAAACCAAAACACATTGTACCCAACTCATTCTTTAAAATCTACTCATTGGTAGATTGTGAAAGTAATTTCTTTATTCACCCCCCCCCCCCACATTTTTGTACAGCACATAGCTAAAAAAAAATGAGCTTCCCATCTCTACAAAGTTATTTTCATATACATTTAGAAACACTGAAATAAGGTAGTTAGTAAGATAATCAAGTATGGTATTTTTCTGTGTAACAGAATTTTATTTAATACGGTATACATTGTTTAAAATTATTGTCCAATATATAAAATTATATTTTTTATTTCTACAAATTTATTCATAATAATAATTATTTACAAATGTTATCTATTCACAGACTTCATGATCTCAGCACTTTTTCCGCAACCCATAAACTTTCACATTGTCAAAAAATGCAGGAAGTCAGACTTGAGCTTAACCACATGTTCACTCAAACATGCTCTTACGCTTAATAACTATTTAGATTTAAGAGAAACGGATTCTACACTTGCACTGGTGCATAGAGACAACAGTGTCGCTGAGCTGATCACATTTGTGACCAAAAGTTCCTATTTTTTGTGTATTGTTTTGTTTTTTTTAAACACAAGAACATCATTATAATTATATCTCCAAAGTATTAATACTATTAACCTTTATTCAAAGTTGTTTTTTTAAAGAATGCTCATGAAAATTTTTACATGTATTAAAAAAGTAATAAAACATTTGTTTTCATCTCCTTGTCTACAATATTAACGAGAACTACAGCAAATTAAATAATTATTTTTATAGATAAATAAAAATTACCATTAGCTTCATCAAATGCAGCTTGATGTCATTTTAAAAAACACATATATATATTACCTTCAATAAAATTTGTAACTGAGCATATCTAAAGATATGATATATGCACAATCTAAAAGGACCAAAATAATCCATGAATTAAGTGTCCATGTAGGTATACTATCTATAGTGAGCTGGATTGCTGGTGGTCAGCAAAAAAAACATTTTAAAATTTAAAGACACCTTTAAGCATTCAAAAGACAGACACATAGGAAGAAGTTGCAAAGGGCTGAGCATCATGGTGTTCTTTTGTACACGAAGGCTCCACACAACACAAAGCCTGGGTTAACTCTGCACCTTATATGTCCCATCAATGCCATGCACTTACTGCATAAGAACATTTCGTGCCATAATCTGCCTCATCAGCCATCTGCGCAGCCACAGCCAGCCTCATCAGCGCTCTGAGCACCCTCAGCCAAGTTTACAATAAGCATTAAGGTATATGATGATTAAGGTGGTCATAGCTGATATTGGCAGACAAACTATATACATATATATACATATATACACTTATCTTCACAAAGGTCAAATATCTGTGCATAATTTTATAAGTAAAAATCAAGTAACTCTATTATAAGTAACTGACCAGGACATGCTTCATGTATTTTTTTAAATTTAAATATAGCTCTTGGAATATTAAGGTCCAAAGTTATGCTCATAATTCAACATATTTCAAACAAATCCTTCTGCACTCCCTCCCACATTAGGTGTTAAACAGTTCTACATATAAGGTTAGCATTCTAAAGCCAATGTCAAATCACATTTATAAATAAAATACAAGTTTATGGGGAAGCATGATGTACAACATACAACAAAAGATATAAATTATATACATTGCTTCCAAATGTTACTTGTACTAAAAAAGTACCTAAGTCTTAAAGTTTTACATTTTATATTTTTATCCCAAATTATAAATAAAACTAAAACGGAACTCATCCACACATTTTGGCAGCAGTTTATATTAGTGAACACATTCAGACAGCAGAATGCTTTGGATTATTTTTTTTTTAGCCTTGATGATCTTCTTGTGCTGTATGGGTGGGCATTTTCATTTTGAGAGTCATCAGTTGTCTGTAAAAAAAATTTTTTAAATAATTTAATTCAGTTTTCCTGTCTGCATTTTGTTTCTTGTGATCTTAATCTAATGACCACTTCCATTTTATTAAATTAAATTATAAAAGTAATATGAACTGTTTTTCTTTCTTCTGGAGCCTTAAATGCTGCAGAATACCTAGAAGCAAACAAGTGTGCTGTGAGACACCATTGCAGAGATCTGGTCTCTTGTCTAGACTCCGTTCACTATCAGACTATGAAAGACTTACTGTATTTCACCACAGTGGCAGTTTAACCATAATTTAAAACACTGCCGTTTTGAATAAATTTAAATAGTTCTTAAACCAAAATATTACTTACCAATAAAGAAGACAAATTTAATGGCTCTAGAACATGCTTTTTCTTCTTTTTGCTGCTTTCTTTATCAACTTGATGTTTAGCTAAAGCAAATAATACCACATCTTTAAATGACACTGCTTAAGAAAAAGAGTTGACTAAAGAACAAATTTCATCTGGTAATCATCACTTAATTTAATTTTAAAAATATATAACAATGTGCACTGTCTGTGATGGGAGAAGTGTGATGTTTAGTATCATTGTGGCAAGAAGATAGAATTTTATAATGTTCATTTAACTTATAAAATAAAAGTTTTAAACCAGTGACAAACCTAGATAGTATCTTTTGTAATCTTTACTAATTTATGATAAATCAGACAAAACTACATATCAGTTTTTTACATTTTTTATATATATATATATATATTGTATTTGCAGTCAATTAAGTTTAAGAGTGAACCAACTCTTTTTAACAAAATTAGTTAAAATCAATATTAGCTTAATTCCATTTGAAACTGAATTCTATGTTGAAATAGGTTTAAATAGTTTTGACTGGTTGATCTGTGCAGGTCATGGTCATTTTTCAGTGTCTTCTAAAAAACCAACAAAGAACTGGCTCAATAAAGCAACTACATAATATATAAATTATAAGGTAAAAACTTCAAATTAGATTTAACTACAGAACAAATTTATTTACCATAAGGAATTTGTCTTTTGAAAAATCCAAAGACAGATGTGCTTTGATACATTTTAGAGCTGGGGCAATCTTTACCAATTAAAATTTCAGAAATAAATTAAACTACAGCAAAAAATTTAATTGAACCGTTGATACTAATTAAATCAGGTTAATGTTTGTTTTTTTTAAATAAATAATTATCCTAAGTTCCCTGCATTTAGTGAAAAAGATGGCTACTATAAGCTAAAACTGATACGGTAATTGCTTTTCCAGACATTTAAAATTTAACAGCAGATTAAAATGGTGCAAGCCTTACCAGATCTTGTGTGCGGTGTCAGATTTGAAAGAACCTCATTGGCTATTTCTACAACTTTTCCACCCGCTGATTGCAATAGGTTCTTACATGGGCTTCCTGCTCTGTTGGGTGTTCTTGGAGAATTTTCATTCTGCTCCTGGAAATAAACCCATAAGTCACTATACTAAATCAGTCATAAATACAGATATCATAATAAACTATATCAATTAGTGTAAACTAATCCTTTAAGGAATCATATAAAAATTGTAACTATTACTTTACTCAATAAATGGCTATTTACCTCAATCGTTTTAAGTGACATACGCATTGATGGATAAGCCTGTAAATATAAAAAAATTAAATATATTTTTATATCTTCTCTAAAAACAGAATTTCCAAACATGACATCGCTGAATTTTCAAATACAAATTTTAAATGCTGTCTACCAATAGCCTCTGAACTCAGAAAAATGTACCTCCGGGTCACTAGCAGAAGATAACAGTGCAGGAGTTGGAGAATGTTTCACACTACCCAGCCTTTTACGACATTTTTTAGCAGCAATGGGAGGTGTTGCATCAATTTCAAGATGTCCAGTGGTGTCAAGCTCTTCAACAAATTCTTTTTTACAGCAAAAATTATCTGGACTGGCCATAGTAGGCGGCGGTGAAATACCCTAAAAAGATAATTTACCAGAATTTCACATTTATTTGCACAAATTGCAGCGAGTTTTAAGAAATGCATAAATCAACAGTAAATTAAATACCATATGATCCAAAATATATATTACAGTAGAACTGAAACTCATGCATATTCAAGGGTGCATATAAGTTTGTCGCCACATGTTCCAAGAAGTAAAAGGAAAGTTATGTTGTGCAGTTGTAGAAATGGGGCTATCGCAGGAAAAAGTACGAATGTTACATATTTTGCCATTTTTGGAAGTTTACCGAGTTAACGGAAGGCAAGGCTTGATCGACCAGTAACTATAAAAAAATTAAAATCAAACACATATTCTCATGCAGGCACTGCATTTGCCCTGACAAAGTCAAATATGTCAAATGGCCTTCAAACTTAAGCTACTGCATTAAGCTAGATATTACTGTTCTGATATCTTTCAAGTTGACTTGTGGAAACACAAAGAAACAGTATGATGATAATTATGAAACTTTTAAGATGTGCTGCAAAACTTTTAAATTGTTTGAAGAAATGCAATTAATAATATATAATAATAAAAATCACACTTCTGTTAAAATAAAGACTAAGAAATATCTTTAGAGTAGTTAACAAAATACAGAAACTTGCATCCAAAAACCTCAAATCAAATATTCCTACATACTTGAACCTGAGCCAGTTGAATGGACAGTGTATTGTTAGACTTCTTCAAATCAGCAATTAGCGAGTCTTTCTTGTTGGTCACAGTTGTTATCTTTTTTGTTAACTCTGCATTTTCCCTTTTGACGAGTTCATTCTGTGCATGGAAAAAAATATGCTTTTTTTATCCCATGAACTGTCGTCGGCCGATCCTCCCTTCCCATACTGTGTCGGCCGCTAAAAATTGCGTTGAAAGAATAAGTTCCAGTTCAATTTTTACACCAAATAAAACCACTTCCTTTTATTAATAAATGAACTTCTGATTTCCGCTCTTCTGTGTCCTTTTTTTAAACTTTGGAGTTATTTATTACAAAGATCTTTATCAAGCAAATTTGTGTAAGTAGATTTTCGCGAAATGGTTGAGGCCATAGCTCGACTATCTGGCTTACAAAATATATCAGTTTGGAATCTTTTCGATAACTTTTAAGTTAATGACTTAAGTGATTCGGAAGATGATTTTCCGATCACACACGAAGACAATGATATTTCAGATTATTTTTCGAGTGGGTAAGAAAGCAAGAGTTCGGACGATCTAAGCCTAGAACGAGTAGGTGTTTGCCCCAACAACAGGACTCGTTCAATCAAAACTATGTTGCAGATATTTGTGTACCAACAAAAAATAATTGGATGTTGTTCAATATGTTTATTTACATTTCATTTTATGGATTAAATATTTATATAGCAGCTTTTAAAATTGTATCTGTTTCTTGCTACTTAGTAATGTTTATATTGTTTATGTTGTGCTTTGTTACTTGAATGTAATTATAGGAATCAGAAGAATTTTTTTTAAAAATCTATTATTAAATAAAACATACAAATAATACATTTTCTGAAAGATCAATAAAATGCTATCATATTTTAAATAAACCTAATATGCCTTCAAAAATTGTAGTTTGAGGTACTTGATAAAAATTTTCCATTATTTTCTTTAATATTGGTCACTCCAATGTCACGGTAAACGAGTATAAAATATCATTAAAAAATAGCCAGTATGATTCCCCACTCAGTCTAATGTCAATAAATATATACTTTATGTTGTCTAGCTATAGTATTTGCATGTGAAAAATCACATTTTTCAAAGGCACACAAAAAGTCAGCACAGTACAGAATGATACAATGGACAGTTCGTGGACAGCATGTATTTATAAGATTTTAACAGTTGTTTCAATAAAACTATGTTGCTTTTATCAAATTAATTGAGTGAATACCCATACCTCTTGAACCAAAACTTTGTTTTCTTGTTGTCTTTTATTGATTAGTTGCTCCAACTGGCCAACACAAGAATCTTTTTCTTGTTTCCAATTCTAGAGAAGATATATTTTTTTGTATGTGTAAGGTTAACTTCGTTCTCTTAGATTTCAAGATAATTTTGCTCAAAGGAGAAAAAATAAACTAACAATGAAAGTTGTTTTTTTTATTTATTTTTTTAGTGTTATTTTATAGCTACAAACTATTTTTAAAACTCAGCATGTTTTGTCTTACTTAGATTTCAATAAAAAGGCAACTTGTTACTAAAGAATTATATTCACCTCCATTTCCTCCCTGTTTCTTTTATTTAGTCTTTCTTGCTTCTGTATTTCCTTTTCTAAAGCCTGCAAATTTTGACAAAACTTGTTTCTTAATATTTATTGTTAACTAAATAACATTTATGAAAGGGACCGTGATATCTTTATAAACAAGGTGACTGCAAAGGCTTTACATTAAAAGTTTGGTGTTAACTTTTTTTTACTATTTTGGGGGTGGGTGATTAATGAAAAACCAAGTGTGGAAATTCAAAAGATATATCTGTTGATAATTTATATCTAAATCTATTCACACTTTATCATTATATAAATAAACACAAACCTTCTTGCTTTCCAAAGCTTCATTAAAAGTTTCTTGCAATGCATCATAGTCTTTTTCTTTACCTATAAAGGAGTAGAAATAAGAAATTTTAAAGTGGAGAGTGTAACCTGAAATAAAAATTTCAATTTTTCAATGGAGCTAATTAATAAGTATGATCTTTGCCTCTCACTTTTGAAATTTTTGATTTTACACTGAAGCAGTACAGAATATAATAAATGCCAGGTGATAAAAAGATATGTTGTAAGCTAATCAGCAACTTACTCTTTAAATCTTGTTTTAGTTTGTTGATTTCTTCCTTAAGTTGACTGTTGGAATTTTCAAGGTCTTCATTTTTTTGGTCATGTTTGGTTTTTATCAAGGTGTTTTTACTCTTCTGTAAAAAAAAAAAAAAAAAAAAATATTTTTATATTTTTTTTTTTTTTTTTTTTTTTTTTTTTTTTTTTTTTTTTTTTTTTTTATTATTTTTTAATTTTTTTTTTTTTTTTTTTTTTTTTTTTTTATTTTTTTTTTTGATTTTTTTATGTTTTTTTTTTTTTTTTTTTTTTTTTTTTTTTAAAAAGTTTTTTTTTTTTTTTTAAAAAAAAAAAAAAAAAAACATATGTGTATATATATATATATATATATATATATTGATTTTATTTATTTATCTATTTTTTATATGTATATATATGGGCCAAAGTGTCCTCGTTTTACAGCCATTTTAATTGTTTCCATAGTATAGTAGTTACTATCCTAATGTCTCATTTTTTATTTTAGTTAGTTTACATGTTTTTTAATAATTGTAAAGCGCTTAGAGCTTTAAGGTAAGCGCTATATAAAAATGTCTAAATAAATAAATAAATATATTGATTTTATTTATTTATTTATTTTACATAACCCAAATAAGATTTTTGTGAGTCATTATAGCTATTATAATATGTTAAATAGTCATTAAACACTAACAAATAATTTTTGATAAAGTGGTCTTAAATATTTTTGCTCTAAGATTAAAATGTGTGTGTTAGGACAGATAAATGATTTTCCCATCAAGTGGGGAGGGAGGATTGTCTTTAAAAATTCATACAATGGGCTTTATCACATGAATTGTGATCGACTCTTAAAACTTAGGTTTTTACAGACCTGTTTACTCTTACGATTTTGGCGTACAATGTACGATTTTGAGATGTCTTTTACGATTGTACGCCGAGACCCGCCAAAACTACGATTTTCAGAGAGCCGGTGAAAAAAAAAATATTTTCCGATTAAAATTCGTTTGTTGAAGTTTTAGCCTTTTCCAATAAAAATCTACTGGTGAATGGAACGAGAAAAACGATTGGATGTAATTTTTTTTAAATTTGGGACCATCCTTCATTATATTATGTGCGCACTGAGAGGGGAGGTGGGGGCTGTTAATGAAGGAGATTTGCGGCATAC
>CAXITT010000263.1:481196-523501 GCA_964033795.1 Lymnaea stagnalis
GTTACCGGGTAATTAATTCTTATTTTAATACATTTTATTTTATGCCCACCTGACGTCAAGTTTGAACAACGTTAAATTTCACCGGTGACTTTATTTTTACCTGTGACAGACTGGGATAATGTGATCAGCATGTTAACCCAAATATTAATTAATATATTGTACTAGCCGATACACGTCTGCAAAACAAAGTGGCCGCCGTTTGCGGTTAACGTCAGTCATCTACCGTTAACCTTCAGTTCTATATTTTGATGCCAGCTTAACTCGATTCCACTGAACATGCTATAGGAGTATTTATTGTATACATTATATATACTGTATTTTTATTTATTTACTATCAAAATACTGCATTGTACGATTTTGACACGATATTGTACGATTTTAGGAGTTTGGGGGTAAACAGGTCTGTTTTTATAATTGAAACATAAAAAAAATTTCATATCTGTGTTGTTTACTTTCTCATATTTACTTAATACAATATTTATTTTTAATAAATATTTAACTATTTTAACTTGACCTTTTTGTCCGTTGAAAGCAAAGAAGAAATGCTTGATACTAATACAAATATTACAAATCTCATACAACAAGTTTTTAGTGTTCTAGATAAACATTTAAAATCTTGAATATGTATTTATGCAATGTACAAAAAGGTTGGGAGTTTTTTATATCTAATAATTTACATACTCCCTTACATAATTTTATAAACAAACACCTATCTGTATTTTCAGTTCGCTACAAAACATCCGTTGTTAGAAACATACCTCTTCCTTGAATATATTCAACTGTTTTTCAAGGTAAGATGAATGTTCTTGTGCCGTTGCTCTCTCTTGAACCACTTTTGCTAATTCTTCTTGAATTGATAGCTTTTCTGAAATAATTTTTGTAAGGGACATTTCTAGTTCACTTTTGCTTTTCTCAGCATCAGTCAATTTGTCCTTAGTATCATTAAAGTCTTGTTTTTCTCTTTTCAATAAATTCTCCAGATCTTCATATTTGTTCTTTAAATTTTTATTTTTATCTTTCAGTCTTTGCAAGCTTTCTTCAAGGACTCCCCTTTCCTCATTAGTCTTCTGTATTTGTTCATAGGAAATCTTTTCTTTGTGCTCAACCTCCAAAGCTTTTCTCTCTATCTGTCGTAATGCCTGGTCTTTCTGTTCAAGCTATAAAATAAAAACAATGAAAACCCATTGAAAAAGAAACTATCCGTAAGTATAGAAATTACATTTTTACTAAATAAGTTAATTGTAATACTATTTATATATATTAATGGTCAACAAATTTAACTCCTTTGTGCTGAATCACATTCAACCACTTGTAAAGTAATCTGAGTAGGCGCCTATTACTTTTGTCACAATTAAAAATAAAACAAAGTTTCTCATATAAATCTTTTTTTTTCTCTTAATTTTTCATTATGAATTTCACCATATTTGGTTTCCCTTTCATTTTTAACCAATTAACAGGTTAAATATTGAAATTGTGCATCATTCTTCTTCTTCTATCTTTTGAAGGCCCACAATCGATGTATTGATCATTCTAGCTCCTATGTTTGTAGAGGGGGTTCGCAACGTAACTGTGCATGGCTTTGCATGTCTTATATTTGAGATAATAATTCTTCACTTTAGTGAACCACTTATACCTTGCTGAGTCTGATTTTAATGCAGACATACTTTAAATGTCCTATAAAAAGAATTTTTAAAAATCGTTGGAATTTAAGTTCTAAAAATTTATTTCAAAAAAAGATTTCCCAAAATAGTAAGATTTTGCAAGGGTTGAGATTACTAAAGTCATTGACTTTATTCATTTAATTGGTGGGGCGCCTCTCTTTTTTTACCCCCACTCTGCTCCACACTTCCTTTAAGCTTGAAAACCCTAAAATGCTAAACTAAAATGGTTACATATTATAAAAGACTAGGCGACCTGCGGCGTAGCATACGCCGCAGAATTGCTCATAGGTGAGTGAAGACTTCGTGAAAGACACAGTTGTCCAAATGGGCTATATACTGTCTGTAGAACAACTGTTAATGATATGTTAAATCTATTTTGTAACACTTGGAGCCACTATGTATTTTCTCAAAATAGCCGGACTCAGTGTAAAAAAAAAAAGTGCAGCAGGTTAAACCCTTGATATAGCCCGCAAAACATTGGTGACAGCAATGCGTCAACTTCCCATCTATTAAAGTTACTTGACAAAAATGTTAATTCAAGTTAAGCACATTTATTATACCCCTTCTCCCCCCCCCCCCCCCCCCTCCCCCCCCCCCCCCCCGATACGTCACTGCACACTTTTAATTTTACGTCATGAACTATATAAATATAGCCGACCCGCGGCTTAGCATACGCCGCGAGTTTGTCGGGGTGTGCGCATGGCTGGCAAGCGAGAGGAAAGGGAAGGGAGGTTTCTAAATATAGCCTGCGTCGTCTTCTTGCTTTAGTTTCGAAGGCGAATTATGTTATAAAAGATAGCCAATGATTTAGATTTTTCTTATTTTAAGGTTACTAAGTTTTATTTAGTGCATTCAAAATTACATTTATGCAATATTATCTGCGATCAATATGTAATAAATCAAAATAATTTGACAAATTCTTCTTATGGTGTTAGAATTTTTAGCATTTGATCCTAAAAAATGCACTTCTTTTGAATACAACTGAAATGAGTCACTCCAACTTTAAAAAAAAAAAGAAGACCTTTCAATTATCATTCTATAGTTTTGAAAAATATAATCAGCCTTATGTGTTGCAAAAGATGGCATTATATTAGAAAGTGCCAGATTTACACTAAAGAGAAAGGTGCCGTATCATTAGCCATTCTGTATTCAATAAAGACACTGACAATGTGTGGGATATAAAAAGTTGATGCCATAATTATTATTAATTGAAACCCATTAGATCAGTGGTTCTCAACCTTCCTAGTGCCGCGAGCCTTTAATACAGTTCCTCGTGTCGTGGCGACCCCCAGCCACACAATTATTTTCGTTGCTTCTTCACAGCCGTAAGGATATGTGTTTTCATATGGTCTTAGGCGACCCCTGGAAAAGGGTCGCGCAACCCCCAAACGACCCACAGGTTGAGAACCGCTGCATTAGATACACACATTTTTTAACAGACCTGTTTATTGATATGAACAATCTCCAATTCCTTGTTTCCAATAACCTCATCCAGTCTTTTGTTCTCCATTTCAAGAGAATCAATTTCTGTTGAAGAAGTAGAAATTGTAGCACACAATATAAAAAGCAGTATAACTTGAAGATTTTGGAAATAAAATGTTTATTTAAAAGTCAGTACACAGAAAATATATATATATATATATATATATATATACATACATAGATACGTATACATATATATATATATATATATACATATATATATATATATATATATATATATATATATATATATATATATATACACATATATATATATACACACACACATATATATATATACACATATATATATATACACATATATATATATACATATATATATATATATATATATACATATATATACACACATATATATATATACATATATATATACACATATACATATATACATATATATATACATATATATATACATATATTTATATATACATATATATATATACATATATAAATGATGAGACTACATTAAATTAATTAACCACTAACCTTTCTTTAAATCAAGAATGTCATTATCTTGTTTCTGTAGCAAGTTTTCATAGCTAACAATTGTTTCCTCTGAATAATTAAGACCATTTTTTAATTCACACAACTGTTCGTGGTAACCTTAAAATTAAAAAAAAAATCATCAGCAATATGGAGAAACTCCTTATCCTAGGCATGTTTTATAACAGGGACAGGCAACCATTTTTTCATTTAGCATTTAGGGGTCTCAAGCAAAAAAAAAGTGGGGGAGTGGAGTGGGAATAAATGGAGAGGTGCTCCACCAATTATTTGCAAAGGGTTCAATTTTTGCTATTTTTACCTTTAGATATGCTGTGTTACGCACTGCCTTCTATAATGAGAAATTAATCTCTTATTTTAATTTTATGGCTCGTTCAAACAGTGCATAACAAAGGACGATACCATAAAGAAATACAATAGCAAAAATATGACACACAAAACAGTTGCTAATTACAATTAATAAGATTTATTTAAGTATTAATACAATTACAAAACAAAAGAAATATAACTACAAATCATCAACTTACAGAGTATGGCAGATCTTGTACCGGTACACAGTTAGTACAATGTGCCAATTAATAATGTACAATGACGAATGCGAATAAACACAAATGAGTCCACAAAGAATAATAAAACTTGTCTCCTAAAATTAAAAATCTCTATCTGAATCTCTATCAGTCTCTCTCTGTTATTGCTCTCTTTGCTTTTATAGTGGGTTCTACTGAAAAATCTAGGCGTATTCCGGATTGTACTAATAACTAGAATATTCCACAATTCATTATACTTTACAAACGCTTTCAAGAATACAAGAAACCGGACAAAGATCAAAGAGATTAAACCACATCCACTAAGAATGCGGTGTCTGCTATATTGGCAGCACTGGGGGAAAGGTGACGTAACACATCCTACATAACAGGCTGTTACAGTACTTATTTCACAAACCAACATTTTTTTTTAGAATTACAGACCTGGTTACACCCTAAATAATACAATATAGTCTCGGAATAGTGCTTTACCATCTTAAAATCATACTATAGCATTTTGTAATAGTAAAAAATAAATATACAGTGCGTCGCATGTCAAATTAAGGTCACTTCTCAAAGTCAAAGTAGATTACTGACTTTTATATACTTATATATCGTGCACTATTGCACCCTAAATAATACAATATAGTCTCGGAATAGTGCTTTACCATCTTAAAATCATACTATAGCATTTTGTAATAGTAAAAAATAAATATACAGTGTGTCGCATGTCAAATTAAGGTCACTTCTCAAAGTCAAAGTAGATTACTGACTTTTATATACTTATATATCGTGCACTATTGAAAATAAAAAGGAGCCCATCATTTTGCCACTTTGATATAGGAAGAGGTGGTGGTGGTGGCAGAGAGGGAAATAGTGGTCGCCTGCTAAAGTCACCAGAGCAAAAGTGTGGGTGGGGATTGGGAGGAGGTTGAGCCCCCCTCCCAGAATTTAAAAAAAAAAATGCAGGAGTTGCTTAGTGACTTCTAAAAATAGATTTCAAATGCCACTTACTATTCCTTATAAAATATGTCAGCATGCACAACAGCACCCTTCCAAGACAACACCACCCTCTTTCCTCCCGTGTACATAATATAATTATGGATGGTCCTAAGCCAATCGTATTTCTCTGTCCATTCACGGCCCATCATAGAAAGGAGCAAAAGCCAACAACCCAAAATGTTTTATTTATTATTATTTTTATTTTTTTAAATCATAAAAACTACCAGAACATCAGTATGAAAATTGTAGTTGTGACATTTGGGTTGGCTGAGGGGAGATATTGGGATATAAATTCACCATCCCGACTCCTAGAAGAGTTGATTGTGTTCACGCACAGTGTCGAACCGGCCGGGTGTCCTTGGGTTGGGGCGGCCTCCAGCGGAACCCGATCAAGTGGACTAGAGTGGGGGCTGTCCTCGCAAAGGTACATCTCCAACGTGTTGCTTCGCGGCCTGATACTTGGGTTGGGGTGGGGTGGGGGGGGGGGTGATTTGGGGGCGGACATAGGGAGCTTTAGCTTAACGACCCGTTGAGGCCATTTTCTAATGTGATATTTCAGTTCTGACAGGTCTTGGCATAAAATGGTCAAAGACATCTCAGATCAAAATCGTACAATGTATGACAAAATCAGACAAAAACTCTTTTTGTCCGGGCTTTTGAGTGTCAGCCGAACACGGTTTGTTAAGTGGGTCAGGGGGGTGGCATGTGGGCCAGTGGCTGGTAAGTGGGCCAGGGGGAGCTTTAGCTTAACGACCCGTTGATGCCATTTTCTAATGTGATATTTCAGTTCTGACAGGTCTTGGCATAAAATGGTCAAAGACATCTCAGATCAAAATCGTACAATGTATGACAAAATCAGACAAGAAAACAGGTATGGTTCATTCTAACCTGACCCATTGCTTTTAATCAACAATAAATGAAAGGATGGAATGAAATAGTTAAACTCAGGCAAGTCATAATTTTGATAACTCAAATCATTAATTTCCTTACTGATTAACTATGGCCCAATTAAGTCTAGGTCAATTTTCTAACTTTAAGTTATTGTACAATTTCAGCTGCAGTTTTCTTAATTATAAACACATTCTAATAATTAATAAACCATTTTGTAGGTAGTTGAATTATCAATATAATATAAACTCAAAACATTTGTAAAATTAAGTTTTGATAGGAAATTATTAATTGATAAATTAGTATTTTCAATAGAAAAACAATAAAAAATATATTGATGTGCCAATGAGTATAAATTTAAAATTTTTTAATCTTTAACCCACCAACCGTGGTCAGCAGAAAAAAATCGGCCAACATTCTTGTTCTGTACTGTGGCGGCCGATTAAAAACGTGGTCTGATAGCAATTTCCAATCCAATATTTAACCGGAATTATAGCCACTTCCTTTTATTAATAATTAAATCATCTTTCGGTTCAAGCTGTTTCGTGATAACTTGAAAATAAATACTTTTTAATTGGAGTTTTATATCGATGGTTTTTTTAAAGCTAAAATGGTTGACGCTATGGCTGGGCCTTCAGTGCAAGAACTAATAGAAATATGTTTGAAAGCTTTTTAGGAGAGGTTTTAAGTGATACTGATGATGATTTTAACATTCCCCATGAACATATCAGTTGAGATTTTTCTTCTTGTGAATTTCACTCTAGTCTTAGTGATACTGAAGTAGGCCTGCTGAGGCTACTTTTAGACTTTGAGCCAGGCCCGGAGGTTGGGCAAGGACTGACTGAATTTTAGCCACAGAAGCTACAGATTATAGTTCAGAACTAATAAATTTTATAGTGAAACAACCCAAATCAGTTCCACAGTCCCTTTTCAAATGTTAACTAGTCAATAATAACTATTTTGCCTGAGATTTTGTATTTTGTACTTGGTTTTAAAAGTGGTCCCAGTTTCTTATATAAATGACCTCAAATTATTAAAATTGCTTTCAGTCGAGGTTTAATTGCAATCAAAATCTTATCAAACTATACATTTTCTTTAAGATAGATAAACGAATAGGCTACAACATTTAGATTTGTGTTTTAGTGCAATATAAAAATTAATGATGTTACGAGCACTTCAAAGCAAGACATTTTGTCAATTTTTTTTCTCTTGAGAACTCCAAGGTCAAGGACACTGAGCAAAAAATTTTTACAGGGTGGGCAATATGGCCAACTTTCTCCCCATCCATTTACCTTTCTAAAAATATATACTTATAGGGGTCTTGTATCAATATTTCTATGTTATTTCATGCAATTTCAAATGGCACACAAAACGCTCTGAAAAGCTCCACACCACAGAATGATGCATACCACAGTTTGTCTGTTAAAGCCTTTTATTTGGTGGTTTCCAAATAGTATATCAAATATTAAGAAAGTGGACCAAAGAACACAGAAATTGAAAATATTTACACATTCAATCACTTATATGCCTTTAGTAACCCTGTCACTTGTTGCCCTCTTGAGGAGATACTGATCTTCCATAGAGCGCCTCTCCAGGTGGGGGATGGGGAAAGCCCACCAGATATGGAGGGTACCGGGGAAATAAAATACCCAGGGCGGACCAAAATCAGTACCTACTGCCTAGTAGGAAGTGGAGGGATCCACAAAGGCTAGGGACCCGACCCAATACAACGGCAGCTACCCTGAGACCTGCAAGGGGCATCCCCTCCGACGGTTGTGCGCAGGGCTGACGACCCTGTCACTTAAAAAAGCTAATGTTATGAAAGCAAGACCAAATTATAAAAAACGGACAGATACTTATGGATTTCGACCCATGCCTGACCACAAATATGACACATGGATTGCGACTTGGAATGTACTTAGTTTATACAGAGCAGGTGCCTTGGCCCGCCTCAGTGATTAATCGCTCAGATATAGAATCATGATTGCGGCACTGCAGGAGATTAGATGGAAAAGACTCAGTTATCCTAAGTACTAAGGGGTATACAATATTCTACAGTAGATACAACACAAATACATTAGGGACAGGGTTTGCAGTCAAAAGAGAGACAGTAAATGCAGTCATTGGGTTTAAACCAGTGAGTGAAAGATTATGCTCCATAAAGATTAGAGGAAAAATGTTTAACATCACGTTGATCTGCGCACATGCTCCAACAGAAGATAAAGATGAAAGCATGAAGGAAACTTTCTACGAAACACTAGAAAGAGTGTTTGATGAGGCCCCATGCAATGATATCAAAATAGTCCTTGGCGATTTCAATGCGAAAGAACTAGTCTACAGACCAACAATCGGAAAGGAAAGTATGCATGATGAGAGCAATGACAATGGAACACGTCTTATAGACTTTGCTTCTGGAGAAGGAATGATAATCAGTAGCACACTATTCCATCATAAACAAATACATAAAGCGACATGGATATCTCCAGATGGATTCACCCGTAATCAAATAGACCAGGTACTCATCAACCGGAGACATGGCTCAGCCATATCGGATGTGAAAAGTTGTATAGGGGCGGACATACAATCAGACCACATGCTTGTTAGAATCAAATATAAGCAAAGAATATGTAACATCCACAATAAAAAAAATAAAAGAGAAAAACAGTACAATAGTCAGAAACTGAGTAGGGACCCAAAAATTACTGAGGAATATCAACAGAAGATTGAAACTCTACTAGAATTATCCAAAAGAATCAGGCAGCAACGTTGATATAACCCAGCAATGGGAAAAGATGAAGCAAATAGTTACAAGTGTAACAGAGGAAACGATTGGATTTAAAATGTCAGTGAAAAGAGCAGGATGGTATGACGCAGAATGCAAAGAACTTATAGAACGAAGAAACAAAGCTCAGCTAATGATGCTGCAAAGGGAAACAAGAAGAACACGACAATTATATAATGAAGCAAGAAGGGTGGCCAGCAAAATTTGCAGAAAGAAATAACGTGTTTGGGAAAAATAAAAAATAGTAGAGATAGAAGAGTTGGCAAAAGCAAGAGACGTTAGGGGAATATACCTGAAGATAAAGCAGGAAAAGAATGGCTTTCAAGCAAGATCCCACATGTGTGAAAGCGCCGATGGAGAATTGATCACAGAGAACAGTAGAGTACTAGAGAGATGGGCACAACACTTTGAAGGCTTACTGAATGGCGCAGGTGGAGGAACCAATGAAGATTACGCTCCGCCACAAGGAGGACCGGACCCACTGGTCAACCAACCAACATTAAATGAAATAAAAGATGTAATCTCCACCATGAAAAATAACAAAGTTCCAGGAATAGACCGTATCCTTGCAGAACTCATAAAGCTAGGTGGTAACGAACTACATAGGCAAATACACGAACTTATAACCAGAATCTGGCAGGAGGAAGAAATGCCAACTGAATGTGACACGGCACTCATAATCCCAATTCACAAAAAAAGGATCTAAGCTGACCTGCTCAAACTATAGAGGTATCTCCCTTCTTAATGTAATGTACAAAATCCTCACAAAACTTATAGCGAGAAAATTGGAAAAGTATAGCGAACAGATCCTAGGGGACTATCAATGTGGATTCCGGCAGAATAAGTCAACCACAGATCATATTTTTACTAGAAGATGTCTCCTGGAGAAATGCTACGAATATAACATCGACATACACTAACTATTTGTGGATTACAAAACAGCATACAATAGTGTAAACAGGAACTACTTATACAATGCTCTACAAGAACTTACAAGCTTACTCGGCTCATACACATGACAATGGCCAAATCCAAAAGTAGAATCAAGGTACAGGGAGAATACTCTAGGGAGTTCACAGTTAATCGGGGCCTCAGACAAGGAGACTCACTATCATGTATCCTGTTTAACATCACACTAGAAAAAGTTATTAGAAGCATACACGTTAGCACCAGTGGAACCATAACAAACTACTTCCAGAGAGATACTACAGAAGAACGACCAAGAGGCACCTTATATAGCCAACCATTGCAGTACCTGGCATATGCAGATGATATAGCACTACTGGGTAGAAACCGTAATGACATAATTAAAGCATTCAGGGAACTCGAATATGCCTCAGTCAAAGCTGGCCTTGATATAAATGAACCGAAGACAAAATATATGATAATGTCAAGAAACTCCCATGCTGTCATAAATTTGAGAGTGGCCACATTCAAATATCTAGGGGCAACTATAAATGAGCACAATGAGATAATGTCGGAGGTGAAAGAAGTCTACAAAAGCTACTGGGAAACAAAAACCTATCAAGGGGAACAAAGAAGACAATATACACCACCATCATAAGACCTGTAGTAACGTACGCTGGTGAGACCTGGACCCTCATCAGAAAAGCAGAGAACCTACTCAACACATGGGCGAGGAAAATCCTCCGCAAAATATATGGACCAGTGATAGAAAATGATACCGGTATCTGGAGAGTATGTACAAACCAAGAACTCTATTTGTACAAAGAACCACCCATAGTCACAATGATAAAAAAAGCAGACTATGCTGGGCAGGTCATGTTGAAAGGATGCCAGAATGCAGAGCGGCCAAAGTTATATACAGGCAGAAGCCTAGGGGCAGACGACTCACCGGTCGCCCAAGGATGAGGTGGATTGATGATGTGGACACAGATTTACACCAGTTGGAGACGGAAAGACATGGATCGCTCCGAGTAGAAGGATGTGGTGGAACAGGCCAGGGCCCTACATGGGATGTAGTGCCACTGATGATGATGATGTCACTTGTTGCCGCGGTAAGTACAATTTTGTAACTAGCTAGGAAATTAAATAAAAACTAATTAACATTTCGTTTTTTTAAACATTCTGCCGATAGTATGTATTTTGACTATAAACATCCAGTCAGTAAATTAAAATCTTAAAGCAAAACGGGAACGGAATAATATAAATATTTGACTCGATTTACTATGATACTAACATTGGCGCCACCAGCGGCTTGTGGCTATAACGCCAAGCCGCTCCCAGCAGCTCATGGTAGTTAACCAGTTAAGTGTGATTTTATGTTCCATGAACACTTACTTTTCTGAAGTTTTGTTTTTTCCTCTTTTTCAGATTCAAGTGCTTCTATAAGTTCTTCAGTCCTTTTCTGCAATCCTTCTACCTTCTTGTCCTGAAAATTGTTTGATTTGAAATAAATTTTTACATTAGCTCTTTTATTGAACAGCAGTTTCTGAACTAACATGCAAAGCCATCTTAAATATACATAATAAATTGTGATTGTCAGCATAGTTCTAAGTAAAAAAATATTGTTCAGAATATAAAAGTATTAAGGGGGATAGAAGAAAAACATTTTTATAGTTGTTTCAGTATTTATAAAAAAAACAGCAAACCACAAAGCAGTCTCACACTGGCAGTTAGAGTGGCAATCTCTTCGTTTACTCGATCCAGCTCATTTTCTTTAAACGTCAACTGATCTCTAAGCTCTAATGTTTTTTCTGATAACTTTTTCATAGTGACTGCATTTGTCTTAAGTTGTTCATGCAACTTTTGCTCAAGCTGTAAGGAAGAAAACACTGAGATTGATAAAAATAATTTTCCTTTCAGCTGCTTCACAATTTCTTATGACGTTTTAAATCATTGGAATAACTCAATGGGATTTGCTGTTTAATATTTCAAACAAATGTCTCAGTCAAAACTTTCTTCAGACAGTAGAAAAAAATTGTTCTTATGAAAATCTAGCAACTACAAGTTGATATGTTTTCAATATAAAAATTGTAATAAACTTATCAAACATACCTGTTTCATCTTTTCAAGTCCAAGGCACTTCATCTCCCATTCTTCTTCCCTTTCTTTAGCCTTTCTTTCAACTAACTTTTTCTCCCGTTCCATCATCAAAAGTTTTTGGGAAAATTCAGCTGCAGCTTCCTGATGCTGACTTTCCATCTTCTCTTTCTGTGTAAAATAAATTGATTATGTATCCTTTTCAATAGCATATACATATAACTTAAAAATCATCTAAAATTGACCTTGGCCTACAAATAAAATATATTTTTTTAAAAGCTACTGGTGGATTTAAACAAATTGCAAGCCTGGTAATAAAATCAATGCAAACAGTATGATATTCTATATATGATGATATTAGTTATTCAAGTTATTGAATTTCAAGCCCATGTTTTTATAAATAAACGTATTATATTCACCTGATTGTTTAAAGCAATCAGCTGATTTTGCAGCTCAGCAATAGCTTTTGATTTGGAATCTTCATCAATAGAATATTCCTTCTGCTGTGTTAACAAAAAGTTGCACTGCATGTCCAACTGCTTGAAACATTCTTCTTTTGAAGCCAGTGCCATTCTCACTTCACTTAGTTCCTTTACAAGTTCATCTCTAGACACAGTTAAATGTTGTAACTTCTCTTCAGTTTCTTTGCTCTTCTCTTCAGCATTGTGAAGCTGTTGCCTGCATGTGTTCAATATCTTATCCATTTCCCCGAGTTCATATTCTGTTTTCCCTTTTTGCATAGTTATCTCATTTACATGGGCATCTTTGTTCATTAACTGCATCTCTAATTGGGTCACATGGACTTCAGTTTCCTTTTTAAGGTCCCTCTCTTTCACAAGACAATCTTGAAGATCCTCTTTTTCCAAAAGTATCTCATTTATAAGAGTTTCCTTGCTAGCTAATTGCTGCTCTAATTGGGCAAGGTGGAATTCTGCTTCCTTTTTAAGGTTCTTATCTGTACTTTCCTTTTTAAGTTTCTTCTCTTTCATAAGAGAATCTTTCAGTTCTTCTTTTTCCAAAGTTATTTCATTTATAAAAGCTTCTTTGCTTTTCACTTGTTGCTCCAATTGCTTCAATTGAATTTCAGTTTCTTTTTTAAGGTTCTTCTCATTTTTAAGCTCTTCTTTACTTACTTCGATTTCAGTTTCTAGCTGAGTGATTTTTGTCCTCAGCTCATCCATTTTAATTGCATATTCTTGAACTTCAAATTGAAGTAGGCTATCTGTAACATTATCCTCTGAACAAAATACCCCTAGTGTAGACTGGCGTTTAGTTTGAGCACCAAGGACTACATTTTGTATTGAGGTATTGGTTTCATTGACATTTTGTATCTGCAGTTTTCTGTAAGCAGCATGCAGTGAATAAAGCTCAGCTTGAAGTGAGGCCATTTCATTTGAGAGGACTTCAACTGGTTGCTTATCTGTTGCAGTTACTTCTTCTAAACTTAACGTTCTTGAGACGCCGCTGCCCTCAGCTCCATCACACAGGGACTCTGAGGTCACAGAACAAACACTCATATCCAGTCCGGGAAGTTTCCTCTTGTTGCGCTGAGGTCTGGTCTTGGCTGGTGTATCTACTTTGCTTTTCATCTTGGCAAGCTCATATTTCAACCCTTCTATTTCAGCCGTGTAACCATGAATAAGCGCCTGCTCTCTCTTGAAGAAATCCTCCTCCTCTCTCTTCAACTTGCTGTGAAGCGCGGCATTTGCCAATTCAGAATTTTTCAGCTTTAAAGACAGATCGACTGTTGGAATGTTTTCTGAAACACCTGGCATAGTTTCAAGTTTAAAATTAAACACCACCTCACTGTCTCCCTCAACATCCTTCTCCATATCGTCTGTGTTTGACCCTGATCCATTAGTCTTTTTCTTCTCTAGCTGTCGAACCATATCTGTTATATTCAATTCGCCAGCAGGAGATTTGCTCTTTCCTAGAGACTGTGGCAATTGTTTGGGCAAAATTTCATTGTTTAACAGGACATTATCATTAGCTGCTTTCAGTGATATATTTTCCTGTGACAAATGAAAGTTTTCTTTTTTCAGCATGTTGAGGTTTTCATCATAATGCTCTATCAATTTCTTTGCCTCCTCTAAATCACCTTGGGTTTGCTTTAAACATTCCATGAAATCATGAATTTCAGAAGTCAACTGTTCATTTTTCAACTGTAAAGTTTGGATCTTCCCTTCCATTTCTAATGTCAGACACTTCATAGATTCTAGATCATTGTTAGATGACTCCACCATCATCTCCTTTTGCTTCACATCCTCTTCAGGCAGTGATATCTTCAGAGCTTCTGCTCCTATTGAATCCTGACCTATTTTCTTGGCCTCTTCTACTGGCTCAATTATGTCACCAGACTTTAAAGGTTCCATGCTGCCTTGAATATGACTTGGCTTGTCTGAGAAAGTAGAAGACTCCAGATCACATCTGTACTTGCTATGTTCATCTATTTGACTCATTTGATCCTGCAAGCGCTCAATCTCATCTGAAATTTTTTTTAAATGGTCATTAATTAACTCAAACAAATAAGCCTTGAACGTTTTTAAACAAAAAAGTGAATTTATATGAAGGGTTAAATTAAGCACTCAATATTCCAGCAACAAAGTAATGTTTAGTTCTATGAGTTTTGCTCAAAGGAATGTCTTATGGAAAAAAAACAATTCCATTCAAATATGCAATTCGTTTTTATAAACATTTAATATTAACATTTAAATGGAGACCGACACATCTGATCGCATGGACCAAATCCCATGAACAACCCAACAATACACTATTACTAATTTTCTTATTTTGAAAACTGTTAGTAGTTACCTTGCAATTCTTTGCATTCTTCCTCTAAAGAAGAAATTGTTGAGTCTTTATTTTTTATCTTTTTAAATAAATCCTCTTCCAAGGTTTTGATTTCAGTATCTTTGAGTTTTAAAGATTTTTTCATTTCCTCTGTAGCTTTTTTGGAGTCATTCAACTGTATTTGAAGAGCTTTAATAGTAGAAAACTGAAAATGAAGACACAAAAAAAGGACAAATGGATAATAATTATTACCTTACTTGGAAACCAAAGTAAAAAGCAGAAGTTAACTCTTTCAGTTGCATTACAGCTATTTTTTATATCTCAGTGGTGTTACAGCCAAAAACAGACGTAAGCAATGTGCCATTAACACTGCCTAATGAAGGTAACTCTTTTAATTAAAGAGTTAAAAATAGAATTTTTATAAACAAGAATGTCAAGCTCTTGTTTCCTTGGGTTCTGGAGACTGCACTTTATTTTACAATTCTTTCTATTATTTTAAAATAGCGCTTTGTTCACAGTTATCTACGTTCAATGGCGTTTTCCTTTCTAGAGTGGCTTCATATTGAAAGTACGTCTGCTGTTAGTGTCAACAGTGATGAATTTGATGCAGAAATAGATAATGGAAATAAAAGTGATGTTATGATTTTGAACTTGTTAAACATCTTGATATCCCAGATGTGTCAGATGATGAAGGCGATGTTGATAGATCTAACAAGTCTGACCATTTGCGTGCAATTGACATTCAAGAATTTGTAGGTGTAACTGTAACAATTATCAGTAAATTTTTTCTATGACTGGATGAAAGATTGATCCTTAATTTTTTTAAATTTTAGTCAGCAACTTAATGGTCAAAATGAAGCTAATTTCTTAAAGGCTTTTAAAATTAATTAAAAAAATTAATCATCATTTAGATTGTTAAAAAAATTGCTAAGTTTTTTTCTTAAAGATCGCTTAGTTTGTGTTATTAAAAGAACGTTAATTTGTTCTTAAAGTTTATTGATTTTGTTCTTAAAGATCATTCAGTTTCTTCTTAAAGATCATTTAGTTTATGTAGATCTTTTAGTTTGTTATTAAAAATCGCTTAGTCTTTTCATTAAGAGGCTTAGTTTGTTCTAATAGATATTTGATTTTTTTCCTTAAGATCGATTAGATGGTTCTTAAAGATCTTTTTGTTTGTTCCTAAAGAACATTTAGTTTTCTGTTAAAGATCGCTTAGTTTATTCTTACAAATCATTTAGTTTACTATTAAAGATCATTTGTTTTGTTCTTAATGATCATTTAGTTCATTCTTAAAATCGCTTAGTTTGTTCTTTAAGATCGTTTAGTTTGTTTTAAAGATAGTTTAGTTTTTTCTTAAATGTCACTTATTTTGTTGTTAAATATGGTTTAGTTTGTTCTCAAAGATTGTTTAGTTTGTTCTCAAAGATCGCTTAATTTGTTCTTAAAGATCACTTTATTTGTTTTTAAAGATCTTTTAGTTTATTCTTAAAGATCGTTTAGTTTGTTCTTAAATGTCGCTTAGTTTGTTGTTACATATCGCTTTTGCTGAGAATTAGATGACCGAAAACCTCAGTCACTTTCGGCCTGTTGGCCCAAAGTCTAAGTCAATTTCGGCCGAAACCGAAAAAAAAAAGTTAACTTTTCTCTTTCAGTCGAAACCGAAACTTGGCAGAAAGTGATAAAATGGCCACTTTCGGCGCCGAGCCCGAAGCCGAATTTCGGTCGGTCTCTAATTATACTCACTTGATTTTCTATTTTATCCGTTTGAATTTTTGCTGTTTCCTTAAGCTCTGTGATTTCAGCCACATGTTTTCCATACACTTCTCCTGCTTCAGCTATAAGTGATTCTAGCTCTTCTATTTTTCCATCCTAAAAGTTAAAATATTAAACTGTTACATTTTCAATTATATGAGGCCTTAATATATTTAGAACTAAATTTAAACAATTATTTTTATAAAATGGCCTTAACAATTTGAATATAGTGTTTTCAGTTAAAACATGAAGACAAATTTTACAACAGGCTAAATAACTAGTAGACAACCTTGAGTTTGCAAGATTCAGAGGCTTCTTGTAGTTTTCTTGTGAGTGTCTCAATTAGAACAGAGTCCCCTAGACTGGTGGAATCCTCAGCTTCCTATATAAAGTTAAAACAAAAACATCTGATAAAAATGAGTTTTAAAAAATGTCAGCTAAAAGAGTTGATGATTAAGCTCAAATGAACTAAACATACCACATTCTTTGATGCCTTCAAATTTGCCAGTTCTTTTTGCAGTTCTGCAATTGTGGCTTTTTGTTCCTGCAAAAAGAAATTTGTATTATATTGTTAAATTAATTTCTGTTCAATCACCACCAGTTAGAAGTATTTATAATGGCTTAAAAAATTGGCAATCATGTTATTTAGTTTGCAACAAGCCACCATTATGTCAACATACTTCAACTTTACACTGCTCCTGATAGTATAGCATACTCGATACCCATTCATCATCTTCATCTACTTTTCTCTGCATACGCTGAATGCGCTGTTCATAAACTTCCATTATTCCTTTGACACGTTCATCTGCAAGTTCATTGGTCTCCTCCCTGGTCTCTTTGAGCAGAGCACTAAAAATAGCAATAAATAAAAGAAGAATTTCAACTGAAAGCACATAGTTCTTTATTTCATTGTCTCATAAAGCATATAGATATAGTGAAACAACTTACTTGTAAGTCTCTTTAATATTGTCCACTTGTTTCATCAAGGTCTCTGTGACCTCCTTCCTAACACGGTAGTCAAGATCACTAGCTAAATTCATCTCCTCGTCCAACATTTCAACAAGTCTTTCATTTCTACGCTCTAAAACCTGTAATTAGTAGAAAATGCAACAAAGTCAGGTAGAACAAAACAGTAACAGTTGAAATTTTGTAATTTCTAATTTCACTTAAAAATTATTTCATGGTTGGGGAATAAAAACTTCAATTTTGAACACAATTCTAAACTTATTACTTAATCTTTTTAAGATAAATGTCAAACTTGTCTTTGCGTTATCTTTGTAAGAGAATAAGAAGCGACAATCATGACAATAATAAATTAATTAAAAACTCAATGTATGGTGATGTTGAGTGAGCAGAAGTTAATTCTAAACTCAACAGATAATTTTTCTGTATCCTAACACTTTTTAGCAACAATTTTTTATATGGCAAATAGTCATGTTTACAAGATTAGATAAGTATAGAAAGAATGGAAAAAAAAGAGACATTTTTAAAACAAAATCTATATCTTGGGAAGCTATGTGTCCCGATACTACAATGTATAATCCCTCAATGACACAGCTATTTTTTAACTATGGTTATAAGTCATACTTTGATATATTGCTGCATTTCCTTGACACTCTGTTTACCAGTGTCTTTACTTTCACTGCTCCCTTCGAAAGCATCCTCTGAATCATCATCATCATCATCATCATCGTCTGGGAGAGGATTATCTTGAGCCTCAAGTAACACTTTTTCTGAGGATTCTGGTGAAAAAATAATTACAAGAAATAAGTAACTTCAGATGTGATGTTGAATACGTTTGCAATAACAAAATATTTAACCGCCTAACTGTCACAGCAGCCGATCATCTGCCGTCATGAATGCTGCTATGATGTTATGGCCATATTATCGACCTCTACCTAAACAAATATTGTAAATTCAAATCAAAAGGTTATTTAAATGAGGATAATTCTCAAAAGATTAACTTCCTTTTGAAAGGAAAAAAAAAAGGAAAAATTCAAGATGCTTTTTTGTTTTTTTTTAAATTTAAAGACATAGTTTTTGAAGTTGATTTTTTGTTAATACGATGGAGACAGTTTTCCCGCAAAATAAAGTTTAATTTATTTGAATTACTTCTTTGAAATACTTTGAAAGTGATTTAGAAGATTCTTTTGTTGCCATTGCTTTTGGTAGTGACAAGATAGCGGAGTTATAGTTCTAACAGGGAATATAGTGGATAATAGGGTACTTATGAATTTAATAGGCATAAAATAAAAATAAATATTTAGATTAAAAATGAAACCTTATTGAAAATTCTCATTAATATAATAATTTTATAATTTATTTTATATAACAGAAAGAATATTGATTTCTGTAAATAAAAAACATTTAGATGCTAAAACAGGATTCAGTCATTGTGAGGCAGATAGAATGCAGAATAATATATTATACTAACTGGAGAAAGGTCAAGGTAATTTCACACAATTCCCTAATTCATACCACATGATTCCTTGTCCAATTTACCATCAGAATATGTATATTTATAGGCTGCGACTATTTGCACCCGGGTACCAGAAGTGAGAGGTTGGAATTAAAAAATGATTTTAAATATTATTGTTGGGTTTGTAAGAAAAAATGAGGTATCAAATGAAAGATAATTGAATACACTTTATGTTTGTAAACTTAATTCTTCAGTTTAACTAAAATGTTAAAATGGACCAGGACACGCATCGCTGCCATTCACCCCATGGTCCCATTAAACCAATGCTATTCGGATGTCATTTGTGGTAGTTTATTTTAGTTAAACTGAAGAAGTAAGTTTCCTGCTTAAGAAATCTGTTTGTAATACAGTGGAACCTCTCATAACGAGTTTAATTCGTTCCAGACGCTTACTCGTTAGGCGAAACACTCATTAAACGAAACAATTTTTCCCATACAAATCAATGTAAAATACGATAATGCGTTCCATGATGAAAAAATACTAATTTTTCAAAAAATTTTATTAACATTTATTAAAATAAAATTACTTATGAATTGTTAAGGAGTGTAAAAACTTGAAGTACAATTTAGATTTGAAACAAAAAACGTAAAAATACGAATTCATGACAAATAATCCTTTTGATCTAGAAAACTTTCTAAAGACATTTGTTTTTGCCGACGCTTCAAAATTTGACGAAAATGTGTCACAGCATTATCATTGAATAAATTTGTAGCACGAATAGCCATCTCCCAATTAGGGTGATGCTTCTCAATGTACGATGCAACCGTTTCCCATGCTTTCAGCATTTCTCTTATTGCGCTAGAAGATTGTTACTCTGCTACTTTCTCCTCCATTAATGAGCTCTCCTCCATAATTTCTTGCTGTGAAACACGCTGCAACTCCATAAGCCATTCAGTGGTCAACTCTTGGCTGTGCTCTTTCACAAGCTCTTCAATATCGTTGTTGTCCACCTCGAGTCCCATGATATTGGCTAATGACACAATCTCGTTAACTGTAGACTCCACAGGTACTGTTTGACAATCACATCCAACAACACTCTCTGGCCAAAGTTTTTTCCAAGCAGAAGTGAGGGAAAAAGGGACGTCCCCTTTCTGCGTAAGTCGTTAATTTTTTTAGACCATTGAATGAAGGCTATACTTATACTTTTTTTTTTATTATTTAGTAGTAAACACTGTTAGTTTAGTGATAGTGAACAGTAGTAAAAATAAAACTTATAAACAATTTATGAATTTAGTAATTGTGACATTTGACTTACACTGTCCTATATCTATAGCTATTAAAATAGTAAAACATTAAATTTCTCTCTTTTTTTTTTTTATCGCACCACTAATGTCATTGTCAGTGTTATTTTAAAGTAAAATAAGAGCCCTAATAATTTTCCTTGAAATACTTGTCAACAAGTATGACCTTTCAGTCACTAATGTCCTTATAATTTTGTTGAGAAGCATTTAATAAAAATAACTACAAGTTTTTGTTTTCAGGAATGATTGAGGAGACACGCAATGAGTTTGCGGAACACAACATGCATTATATTTCCTGTTGATAAACTACACTGATCTGTTGTGCCTTAGTCCATTTAGCCCAAATGACAATTTGTACATGAAAAAGAAGTAGTGCACTTATTACATGTTCCAATTCTTAAAGATTCCTCATGGCAACATTTGTTCGATGCATCGAAATAAACGTTACCTCAGGCAGAGGAAGCAAGAGAAGACTAACACAGATTACATCACAAAGCTCATTATGTGTTATTCAAGGACAAAAAGAATAAGACAGTAGTTGAAAGAAACATATCAATAATTCCCTTGTTTCAACATTGATTGTATCTTTGTGCGATGTGATTTTTCAACATTATTGGTGTTAAAATTTGATACAGTAACTAATTAGATTTTACAATGGAGTTATTGCTCATGAGTTTTCTGGCTCACACAAAAAAACCTGTTAATATGCTTTTGGGAAAAATGCATATTGCAACTCAAGTGATTCAAAAGTTGTGAGATAGAAATCAGAAAATTTACAACTGTCAATCTTCATTCCGTCATTACAACTCTTAGAACTTACAATTTTTTTTTTACAAGACCAAGAGTTGCATTTTCAGCATACAATAATACATGGGCAATGCCAAATAACTCTTTGGAATTGCATTTTTACATAGCTTAATTTTATGGTTTTACACACTTTTATTATGCTGAAATTCTTCAAAATTAGCAAATTATTATTTTTTCGACAAAAACAGAATACCGGGTAGATCAAAATACATCAATCTCAGAGAAAAGTTGAGGTCAGGAAAAAAAGACAAGAGGACCTAAAAAAGGATTGAAAATGTCCACAACAGCCTAATAAAAAGTTTTTATTCTAATCTGAATATAAATTTCTCATTTTTCATTGATATTTTCAATGTTTTGTCATTTTTCTTTGTTATTTCAGTTTTTTCGTTTTCAGTTGTTATGGGCTACAAAGGCAACCAATGGAATTTTTTTTTTTAAAACCTGTTTTGTACCTCCATTTCAATCCCAAATAACGTGTAGGTAAAAAAAAATCCTATATGAAGCCAAACAAAAATTTTAGATTTTCACCCACACCTCGATCATAAATTATTTAAACATTTGAATTTTAAAAAATACAAACCTTGTGTTTCCCAAGCTATTGAACCTCTTGGCATCTGAGGAAGTTTCTTTTCTTTTGGTTTTGGAGGATCAATGTATTTAACTTGTTTAGCAATGGCAGAAAATTTAAAAACTTGAAGGGTGTCATCAAACATCGACATACACTGGCTGACATTAACTATCATGGACGCTCTTCCACAGCCATTAAAGAAATTTTGCAGCAGCCTAGTCAGCTTACTGTCTCTGAATGGAACCAACCTTTGCTGATCTCTATCAAATAGAGAAGAAATTGATAGTAACTTTACTGTGTTAAGTGACAAACCAAATTATACCATTTAATCATTCGAAAGAAAAGAAGCATTTTTCAAGAAATAATCTGCATCAAAAGCAGACCTGTTTACCTTCAAACTCCTAAAATCGTACAAAATAATCCCAAAATCGTAAATACAGCATTAATAATAGTAAGTAAATAAACATACAGTCATATGATGTAAACAATAACTAATCACATCACTTGTCTCGTGAGATCGAGTTAAGCTGGCGTAAAAAAAGTAACTTCCAAAGGTAGAAAATATTAGTTTTATAACTACCACAAACTGTAAATGGGTGAAAGGAAAAGGGGGTATTAAAAATCGTACAGCCGTTTTCTGCTTTCTAAAAATAGATTGCAAAGGCCCTCTTAGATCCTATAAAATATGTTGAGATCTTCTTCTTCTATATCTTAAGGGCTCACGATCAATTTATTGATCTAATGTTGCTTCACGGAACAGTTGAGAATGCGTTCTCTAATTTTCTTTGTCTCCGGACTCATCGCAGTTCAACCATAAGAAATAATTATCACAAACTTACGTCATACCGTCCGGAAGCAAGCATATGCCAGGGGTCATCTATATGGTATGTACATAAAAAAAGCCAAATTTTTTACCCCTCCCCTTGTTGCATGTGTGCTTTTGACGACAATCCTCCTCTTTTTCTATTTGAGGTTGCTGCTGCTAGCTCACAGGGACGTTGCAAAATATTACAAAATGTTTTTCATTTTATTTCCAATG
Organism: Lymnaea stagnalis; assembly: GCA_964033795.1. Lineage (NCBI taxonomy): Eukaryota > Metazoa > Mollusca > Gastropoda > Lymnaeidae > Lymnaea > Lymnaea stagnalis. The sequence goes on from CAXITT010000263.1 coordinate 503,740, forward strand.
TAACATCTAGCAGTTGTGCAAACAGTAACTCACCTGAGTTGCAGTTACTAGATGACGCACATTTATATTTATTTTTACCCATCCATTTATTTTGTTTGGTTTACAGACCTGTTTACCCTCAAACTCTTAAAATCGTACAATATCATCACATAATCGTTCACTATATTCTCTTTATAGAAAAATAACAGGCAGCATATGTGGTGTATACACTTCAAAAACATACAATGTACGCCAAAATCGTAAGAGTAAACAAGTCTGGGTTTATGTATTCGCTATTTCAAAGTGTACTTGTAAGAATTTAACACAGAGGGCCTGCTGAAATCTGAATTTGGCATAGGCGCCCATAAAATAATTACAGATGGTCCACAACCAATCGTATTTCTCGATCCATTCACCACTAGACGTAGAATGCAAATTAGAACTAACAATGGAAAATGTTCTTTTTAATTATTGTTGGTTTGTTGTTTTTTTCAAAGCGGAAGAACTCCCAGAATGTATATATTTCACACCGGACCCTTAAAATCATAGTCCTGACAGGTCTTGGTTAACAATCTCAAAATCCTACATTGCATGCCAAAACCGTACAAGTAAACAGGTCTGCAAAAGCAGCTGAAACACCTTAGGAAATATATTGATTTTTTTTTAAAATTACATATTTTAAAGTAAATAAAATGCACAGAATGATTTTTTATTGCAAACCTTCTGAAACATGTATATCAAACAATCCAGGGGCTTGAAGAGTTATTTTTTCATTTCTTCTGCGCTTAATCACACCATTCTTTATGACTAACAATTTAATCCAAGAAAATGACATAATCTTATTAGTTTTAAAACAGATCAAATAGGCATCAACAACATTAAAAGAAATTACTTGTGCAACTGATTATGACGCAAAGTTTCAATACATCGTCCCAATGTCATTAGTGAGGCATTGATGTTACCAGCTTCTTTCAAGCGGTCACCTGTAGCTTGAGTTTTGGAATACCTCTCAGACCCAGCAAGATCACATAAGGACAGCCTGTATATATATATATATATATATATATCAAAAAACATACTTGCTCTCACATTCTTTATATAATATATTTATGGAGTGTATAGAATATGAGCTTTGGAAACCATTGATAAATGACATGGAAGGCTAAATACAGAAACTGAGGGGGGAAAATTTATATCACTAAATAAAAAGATATATTTAAAATTTACACAAAAGTGAAATAATAAGAAAACCCTACTTACATGCTCACTCTTGCAACATCATCTACTATACGCACAATTTTTATGTTGAAAATGCAGTGACTAGGAGAAAGATAAAATATATGAAACATTTATGACACAAACGAATAGCTTGAAATTGGTTGCAATTACCAAAAAGTGTTTATCAAAGAACCCCCTCAACAGTTCTTGATAATATTTAAAATCAATTTAAAAAGGAACTGTTCAAACCTGATTACATCAACATTAGCCCCTATCAATAGTAAGTACACAGAAAATATTTAATCTGACGTACCTGTATAAAAAGATGAAGTCAAGTCAAATAAGATAATAGAATTAAGCTTGAAAATTATTCAAACAAAAATGGCTTGAAAATAAATTAAATTTTCATGCACAAACTCACCTTCTTGAAGAGCAATGATTAAGTCGTGTGCATGCTGTCTGTAAATTGCGTTGACCAATTGTCAATAATCTGTAAGCTTCATCAGCAGAGTCCACATGAATTTCTTTTAAGCCTATGTGAATAAATTAAAATTTTAATGGGATTTTAAATTACTTTTTGATTAATTTGATAAGTTCATAAATTCAAATTAAATTATTTCTTCAGCTGAAAGTAATAATATTGAGCTTTTGCCAAAATTATTGCTTCAGTGTTAGTACAATACTGTATTATACAAAAAGAAAAAAAATTATACTTTCCTTCATTAATATGTTACTACGAAAATATTTAGTTGACTGAATAGATATATGTTCAGTATGAAAAATGATAACAGTATGAGAATCAATAAGAGATAATTTAATATAATCCGTTACTAGGTTTCTGAAAAATGTAAAAAATAGATGTTTTGAGAATTCTTTTCAAACCCTCGCCATTTAAATATTGAGATATAAATCTGTTTTCATTCAATGTCCTCTTTGAAACAAAATAAGTAGGCTTATGCATTACAAGATGTAACTCATAATCATAAATTAATAGGTTTTGTAAATTTAAGATAAAATAACAAATTTTTTCTTAGGTAGAGTTTTAATAACAAAAGCTTAATTATTACAATCTGGCTGGTTGTTCAGAATAACATAGCAGTGATAACATGTTATATATCATTGGATTCAGAATTGAATGGTCTATTTTTTTATGCCCATCATAAGATCACAGTTAATTAGGTTGTTTTTTATGGCCAAAAGTTTAAATTTTTAGGTTTGCTAAATTTTCACAAAAATGTAAACATACCACAAACAGGTATAACTATAAGCAAAAAAATAAGTGTAAAGTCTTAAGTTCAAATTTTTATTATATTCATCAATGGCATCCATTTGTACAACACATATACAAATTTCAAGCAATTTTACCATTATTTGTATTAGTTATGCCACTTTTCATAATACTTCATATTTTTAAAAAAATAGTTAATTTTTAAATTAATTTTTTAATTTAAAAAAAGTTAAAGAAAACCATGTAAGTACTTCCTAAGAGAAATTCAATTATTATTAGAAAATAATATAAGTGGAGGTGAATAATTTTTACATATTTTTCTAAAAAATGTACCACGTTGGGTACAAATAAACATATCGGTATGAAATATGACCACTACCGTTTTCCAGAAAACTCATTTATATAACAATGGCAGGACAAAATTTTATCTCTATTTTATAAACCTAATAAAGCTGTTCACATTATATCTTTGATGTAAGGAACCATTGCAGTTCTAACATGTCATTGTTATGTTATAATCATTCATAGTGCTGCAGCAGAAACATGAGCATTGTCAAACAAAGTTTGTCACTGCCTGATTAACTCTAAGGAACTAAGAAGAATAAAGCTATAAGATCTTTTTAATTATTCAAGATAAGCATTTTGTTTTCTTCAGATTAAAATAAATATGACTATAGAACAACTATCTCACAGATGCTGCACAGCAGTTTTGAGTATCCGCGCAGCAAGTTTCCATGTAAGTGTGTGTTTGTGTGCTGTAAAATTTTGCACACAAAAGAATTGATCCTGCAAAGCTTTGCACACAACTATATGATTTTGCACATGAACCAAAAAACCTTAGAGGAAACATTGCTATAGGCCCAACACTTGAAAATTAATTAAAATGAAAGAATAAGTCTCTTACCAGTCTTGGCCGCTGTTGTTTTCTTCTACTAATCCTATTGTTGTTCACATTGACATTATTTGTATTTATTCCGAAGCAGATATCTTTTATCCACTAAGATTATCACAGTCCAATCAACTAGACACAGTAGTTAGATTTAGCTTAGCTTACTATAACAACAAAACCATTTATAGTGTTTAGATATTGAATCTGCCAGGGCCAATAGTTCATTTACCGTTGTGTTATTCATGCCAATATTGTGTTACATTTATGAAATGAGTATGTACTACTCTCTCCTTCTTCTTTTGATTATTTATTATGCTTGATCCAGGAACATATTTGCATGCCCTTGCTTTTCATCAGGTACAGATGAATTTATTTGTACCTCCTTATCAGCAGTGCACTCTGTTTTTTCTCACAGAAACTTACTATATAGTTATAAGTATATATGGTGGCCTAAAACAATTTATGACTTCCATTATCCAGTGAATAAACTCCTTTATATCCAGTAACAGATCACACAAGTGGGGCTTGTAGGTTATGAGTCCAATGAATGTTAGAAATTGTGTTTATCATCTCGAATGTTCAGTGTTAAAATCATGTTGGCTTAGTTGCCATAACATTGCAGCTGCAGTTGTTGTGTACATTTACAAACCATCTCCAGCCTTGATGAAAATTGAATTTGAAAAGTTATAAAGGTGAATGTACTCATTATCTTGTCTTGTTTTGAACAGGTTTCAGTAGTTAGCTCAGGTCATATGACAGGAATAGCATTGTCATGATGTTGGGTTGTCACCACTCTGATACTCTGAAATTTTAATCAAATATAAGCATTACATATAGGCTTAGGTCTTATAATTAAAAAAAAAATACTGAACAAAACTAAAAACATTATTCAATTAAAAAGAATAAAATTCAAAATTAAGAGCTGTTTTAAATTCAGCATAAAATATACACCTAAAAGTGATTGCCTCTTCTAAGCGTATCCAATGTAAACAAAGGAAGTTTGAAATTTCAAACATATATGCCTATGAAAAAAAAATAATAATAAAATATACAGTTGATATACTGGAATAATAAATGTTTACAAATAAGCTTAAATACTTAATTTCAATAATTATTATGTCCATTGTTACAGTATATCAATGTAAACGTAGTTTTTTCCCCTAATTCCACAAAATGTTGAGTGCGTTTTGACCCGCCGTAACAAAGAAAAAAATCTTACCGTTGATAGCAAACTTTCGATCTGATGTAAATATAAAAAATCATCAGCAGTCATGTCTTCTTGTTTTTATCGGACTGGTATCATGTTTTGACTTTAAATATAATCAACAACGTTGCAAGATAAATTCGGAACCGAATTTTTCACAGTGAGTGCAACCACCCTTTGCCGAACTTTTACAGGATTGGCAATATGGCTGACGAAAACAGCGTCATCAACAAAAAAGAACCATGATGCTGGGGCTAATATTTTTAATTAAAAATCTAAATTTACGCTTAAAATTGATTTTTTTTTTTAAAATCCCAAAATTTGTATTTGCCCATTAAAAATAACTATGGTATGTAAAAATGTTATTAAAAAATCAATTAATAATCCATCGACCAGCGAATGGTCAAGACAATGTACCTTGAGAGTTAAATAACACATATATAGAGCAAATATATATATATATATATATTTATGAGTTCAGATAATCATTTTTTTATTTAAATTTCTAATTATTATTGTAAAGACACCAATGATTTGATGAGCATGCTTGACAATTAGGGAATATACAGTTTAAGAAAAGATGATGTGATTATTATAAAATTACATTTTTAATAAAAAAAGAAACAAAACTAATCTCCAACACAGATTTTCATCATTCTATGCCTCTTTTTTTTTTTTAAAGAACCAATTACCATTACCTTTAACATAAGGATTTCCATTTCTGTCATCACATATTCTTAAAGCTGGACGTCTTGAATTTTTCTTGGTGGGAAGAGGTTCTAGCAGATCAAAAATCTGTTCATTGTAAATCTCTGCAAAGCTAACCCAAACACAAAATAGAATTTTGCCTTGATCCTCAACTTCAACTTTTAGTTGCTCACGAGCTCGATTTTCCACATCTTTTAACAAATTCTCTGCACAACCAATGGTACCTGGAAAAAATACATTTTTGTTAATTTTTAGTTTTGAAAAGATTTTTATGTGACAGGGTACAACTTAATTAAGATTTTAACTTAATGCTTTATATTTATTTATTATTTTTAAAGTTTTAAAAATATTGATAAGAGACATATACAGAATTTATTTTCTCTACGGTTAAACCGGTGAATAGCCCAAAGTCTTGGGACCAAACCAAAAGTAGGGCTATTTGCAGGGATGGTGCTTTTTTTTAGCCAGAATGATAATCATGCACAATAATTTGAAAGATGGAGAAACATGAACATTGAAAATAAGAATAAATGAGATAACCAGACCTGTTTACTCTCACCATTTTGGAAAAATCATGTTTTGTCCATCAGAAACCCTTGAGGTGGTGTGTTGGCATATTTGCCAGCGTCAGCTTTTTTTAAAAGTTTGCTATTCACAGGTTTCATTGCATACACAGCAAAAAAAAAAAGGATCAAACTGAATCAATGGAAGTTCTAGTAACTTGTAGTCCTGTGAAACTAGTCGACAAACAGACCTGAGCCAGGACAAAATGATCCTCTGATAAATTTAAGGTCCCAGATCAACCCTACAAATGTATGAAGTGCCTGGACACATTAAGATTGAATCCAGCCCGAATGACAGAATCTCCATTAGTAACTTTCTGACACATTGAATGTGAAATTAAACATCTGTGAGTGGAAGGATATACAGAAGGATGTACTGGTTGGGAAGAAAAGCCATAGACTTAAGTAAAATCAAGGTGAAGAAATAAAGAAGAAAAACATATGAGCCGGAGCATAGTCCCATTTACTTGGACAAAACCAATGATAAGATAAAAGTGTATATACAATCAGAATTCTAGTCAAATCTGGGATAGCTTTCTCACTTACTAGAAGAGGCAGAATCAGATAAGACTGACTCCATTTCATCCCCCAGAAGAGTCATCACAGTTGTATCCTGAAAATGAGAAATTACTTATAATTATTACTTAAAAGGGGTATAAATTAGAATAGTAAAAGCATAATTTTTAAAGTTTAAAGTTCAGAAATATATTATTAAGTTTGTGAAATTTGTTGACACTAATTGAAGAGGAAGCTACAACCTGTTATAAAAAAATTACTTACATCATCAACACTCATCCTCATGGTTCTAGCTTTCACCTTTTTCTCAGCCATTATTTCTTCGGGTGTTAGCCGGGAGACATCAGTAAACATCAAAGGCTTAAAAGCGAGTGTCAATGTCTGCTTACCACTAATAGAATTGAAGATAACATCAAGGCATCGAGGTAGAATACCAGCATCCTGTGGCATTCCTTGGTAAAAAAAAAAACAACAACAAAAACAATTTAGTTTAAAAAGCAGATTCAAAGAGTTTTATAAAATTGTAATGTAGATTCATTAAACTACAGCTTAGATTCATTAAACTACAGCTTAGATTCATTAAACTACAGCTAATATTTGCTTTCAAGTGTGATAAAAAATGAATGATCAGTCAAATTTCTGAAAAGAAATAAAAATTATAAGCAATTTATCAAAATATAAAAATCTAACCTTGAATGGTATATGTCTTGCCGGAAGATGTAACTCCATATGTGAAGACTAGCGAGTTCTGACCACTGATGAAATCTTTTGTCATGCTTAACATGGTTTCATTAAAAAATTTAGCCTGGGTTGTATCCTCCCCAAAAATTTTTGAAAATGTAAATTTGTGAGAAGACTTTGCTAAACCTCTTTTCATGTTTTTGTAGGTGTGACTTAACACAGGTGCAGTTGCCTCTATTGTATTTTCTTCTGTTGTCACCACAAAACATTTCTAAAAAAAAATAAAATAATTCAATATTTGCTTTATAATGAAGAAATATTAAAATTTAAAATGAAACAAAAAGTAAGTAATATGTATATTTTAATTCAAAATTTCATTTATTTATTAATGCAATTCAATATAATCAAATTAATTTATATCAATTAGAGTAAAAATATATTCTAAAGGTAAAAAATGTATTAATATCAATTTAAAAGGTTTGTCCAACTTAAATTACTTAAAACCTTTGAATAAACCCCTAAACAAACTAGGTAAATACTGCAAAATTGTATCATAGGGAACACAATTTAATTCTTGAAAAAAACCTAAGTTAGGCACCTGACTGCTGTCTTCCTGTTTGCCAAATGGTTTTATGCGGAGGTATACTTTCATATGACCCTCTGGTTGAGAGGTCATACAAATTGATGCTCTGTTGAAAAGATCCACTAATTTTGTTCTAAGCTTTTTCTTGGGGACTTCTTCGTCTCCAGACTTTTGTTGGTCTGCATTATCGAGATCTGCGAAGCTTCGCTTGCCACTTACATCCATGACAAACTCTGTTTCATAAGCAGGAATTTAGAATTTAAAACAAATGTTAAAAAAAAATAATCATTTATCGATTTGGTTGACTAATGAATTATGATTGCTATCACAAGGCCTAATTATTACAATACTATTTTTAATAGGCTAATCAGAAAAGATTAGGTCTAGTGAGTCTTTAGATTTTGAGTAGCTCTATTTAAGCCATTGCTATTTCTCATTTGGATATCTACAGCCTTGGTCCTATACATTACTTAGGGTTGATCTGGGATTTTAAAAAAAAATTCTTTTTAATACCTGCAAGATAAAACAAAAGTAATACTTCTATTTTTATTGTGCACAGGAATTGAGTCCCGCCAGGAATGCATGGGAATGACGTTCCTATACCTTAAATATTTTTTTTGCTGAGATATTTTTCTATTTAATTTCAGGGTTGGGAGATATTGAGTAAACTCAAAACTGTTTTGGCAAAGTATTTAAAAAGAGCAAAGCATTTCTTGATACTTGATGGTCGTATCTGGCCACACTTCTTAAGTAAAACGCATCCTATATGTTATTTAGGGCATACCCCCACAGGGGGGCCATTTGTATTTTATAGGAGTAGGAGGACATAAAATAGTCTATAGGACAGTGGCATGGTCATGGTATAAGGAGGTTGGAAATGCGGTCCGTCCTGTGACTGTGAATTTTAAGACCTAAAAAAAGAGAGCTAATTTGAAATAAAATATTCTTTTCCTAATAATTTGTGTGGTTTTTTGGGGGGAGAGATAATATTTTATGTGATCTGGTGGGGCATGGGGTAAAAAAAAATGAATGGAAAGCCAGTGTATCACTCCAAGAAATAGTTAAGCCACAAATAGTCAACAAATACATCACAGAATCACATACTGTGACATACATTGGTCTTGAAAGTTGTCCAAGGCTAACCACTAACCATTACTATAACGCTATCACAGTGATTGTAAATGAAAACACAAAACGAAACTGCTATCCCTATGACTTTAAAGTAAGTCTTTTAACAATAATTGGCTAATGTTGAGTATCATCCCGGTGAGGTCATTTGCATATTTATTATAGTTGCAGTGAATTAGGGTTTAGGTTAGGTTGAGGGATCGATTTAGAATTTAGGGTTCAGGTTAGGCATAGGGATACATATTTAGTTTCGGTTTAGTGACAGAATTAACTGGCTGTGTCAACCAAGATAGTGGAAACCCCGGGGAGATTTCTCAACATTTACCCAATAATTAAATATTGATTTCACAGTGAGAATTTTAGGTTACAGTAGGCTTTATTAGATGTATTAGAGTGTCAGAAATTCGGGATTATTTATGTTCTTTCTGCCAATCCCCCTCCCTTCAGTCTTCAGCCATACAACACACGTCAGTACCCAGTTTTTTTTTCTAGTAAACTACTAATGCTGCCTAGAAGCTACTAATGCCAATACCTCTCTAGAAAGCACTAGAACTAGAAGCTATTACTTAAATTACTATAATTACTATACTATTCAATCAATACTATTGGGACGACGTACAGTGTACAGTCTCTACAGACAGTTGACTACGACTACAGATACAATTAATTCTGATCCTGGTATATCAAATTTAGTATTTAGTATTTGTTATTATTTTTTAAACTGTCTTTGGACTTAAATGATTAAATGTATTGACTAACTAGGCAAGAAGACGAAAAAGTAAAATTTCATCCAATTAACATTTCTTCTTCTTCTTCTATATCTTAAGGGCCCACGATCAATTTATTGATCATTTTGGCTCCTATGCATGTAGATGGGATTTGCAATGTTTCTGTTACTGGTGGTGATGAGGAAATTATGCACATTACATTACAATATGATTACACATTATCTTAACTCAAACTAAACTGTAATTCGTCTCTATCATATCAGTCACTCAAGTCATTGACACTCAGCACTGTCACTCACTGTGATTACTGTGAACTGTATCATTATCATCAGTTGGCACTGCGGCACTGATTTGGAAAATAATTAGAGTTGAAATTTAGTAGGAATTTACATAAAAAGGTCGAGGGGTCAAATTTGACTATACCTAGCTATTTATAAACTAACCTTATTCACTTCAGTCAGTTGGGCTTCTTTTTTTTTCAAGGAGTCAATCAGAAAGAAAACAATACACAAAATACTTGCTAGCGCGATAGGTTTGGTTTGAAATATCCAGGGAATCCCAGTTAACCAATGAGATTTATTTGCCAGATTTATGTTCATTTGCGTTTCCTAAGCATTATCACAATGACGTTCGTGGTATTATAATAGAAGTAAACCATTTGCTGTTGATTAAATTTAATAAATGTATCAAAAGTTATGCCTATTTTGCTATTTAAAATTTAATAGTAACAAATAAACAAACAAAATTCAATCTCATTGACTATATTTATTTGAGTTAACAATAGGCCTACTTTTTTTTTTTTTAAATAGAGCCCTCTTGCATTGATCATGAGGCGAGAAATGTTAAAATCTATCAAATGTAATGAGTTTTCAAAATTGAACTAATTACGTAATAATTGCATTTATAGGCTACAATTTCCCCTTTTAATTTTCTTTGTTAAATACCAAATGAACTTTTATTTTTATGAGCTCTTCCTATTTTAAACCAAAGCAATCTCTCTCTCTCTCTCTCTCTCTCTCTCTCTCTCTCTCTCTCTCTCTCTCTCTCTCTCTCTTTCTCTGTGGTATATCTCTCCCCCCCCCCCCCGCGCCAATTTCCCCTTTTTTTTTTCTTTGTTAAATACCAAATGAACTTTTATTTTTATGTGCTCTTCCTATTTTAAACCAAAGCACTCTCTCTCTCTCTCTCTCTCTCTCTCTCTCTCTCTCTCTCTCTCTCTCTCTCTCTCTCTCTTTCTCTGGGGTAGACCTTTCAGCCGACGCCACGCGCCGAATACACCGCCAAATTTTCGTCCGCCAAAAATCCGCCGGAAAATATGCGGCGCGCCGCATTAGCCGCCGCAGTTCGTCCGCCGTTAATCCGCCGAAAAATGAACGAGTCGCCGTAACGTAATGTTTTTGCTTTCTTAAATTTCATGGCGTTCCGTTTTGAGGTATCAGGCATTGAGTGACAGAAACTGAATGAATGGAATGCATTCATGCACTGTATTTGTAGGACAGCATATAAAACTTTTTTTTTTCTATTGTTTGAAATAATACAACTTTTTCTGAAGTATTGTAAAAGTGTTTTATTGCTGAAGTTTTATTACTTCATTATTGGCCAGGCTTCAGCCGAATTTCACCCAATATTTCGTAATCAGCCGAAAATCAGCCGCAAATGTCAATTTACCGAGAAATCCAGCTAATCCGGATATCAGCCAAAAAATTATGTCAGCCAGCCAAAATTTAAAAAACAATTCGGCTGGCAGGTCTACTCTGGGGCCATCCATAAATGACGTCACGCAAATTTTGCAAATTTTGACCCCCCTCCCCAATCGTCACAAAAAGTTAGCCCCCCCCCCCCCTTATGTAATTCCATTCGTCCGCTGCTGTCCTTCATAGACCCTTAAGAAATTTACCTCCCGTGGATATCAAATTACTGCACCTGTGTCAGAAACATTTCTCTAGAACAGTGGTTCTTAACCAGGGTTAAAAGTACCTCCCCAGCCATGAGGTGTGGAAGACCACAAAATTGTATTCAGTGGCGTAGCTAAGGGGGTGTGGACCGCACCGAGTGATACCATCTCAAGGGTTAAACCATCTCAGAGGGTGACACCAAATTGAAAAATTGCATATTTACAGAGCACACACTGCTCGGTCTTACCGAATTTCTTCAAAGAATAACAGATGACACTTACATTTTCCACCCATGTAACCAATCAAAATGCGTGTTTTATTAAAATTTCAAGGTTGATGCGTCAGCAATTAGGTTACCTTATTAGGCCAGAACATGTCAAAGTTCTTAAACAAATTTACTTTCTGACCTTCAATTAATTTTTTGTTGTTCGTGTATTTGTTATACTGTCGACTAAGTTTAACAAGAAGATTACATCTTGGAAGTCGGGAGAGGGGCCACCTTACCGGACCCGGTGACACCAACCTTAGCTACGCCACTGAATTTATTTGCTACCATTGCGGATTTTTTTTTTTTTAAAGTTGTTTTGCATTTTGATTAGCAGCAGTAAATATTTTTCTGGTGAATTTTATTGACGCATTGCGTGTATTTTAATTTTTTCCCTTGTTTATATAAAGTTAATTAAAGATTTAAACTACGGTAACTAACTTATTTAATTATTTTTAATTTTATTACAATATAATTTATACGGTTGGTTTAGGGGGAGGGGGGTTGTTTAAAATGGAGTGGGCCTGCAATGCTGCAAAAAAAGATTAAGAACCCTTGCTCAGAGCCTTAACTAAGTTACTCCCGAGAACCTTTATTTTTTTCGCTCCATCCAAATTTCACGCGGTAGGTCTAATTCTATGATTCCCGCGTCCAGATTTAGCCATAAATTCTCACGACTGTCATTGTAACTACCTCTCGATTGTCCTGCTTCTTGGCGTCATTTAACTTGATCAGAGGCCATTCTGCGGACCCTTACCAACAACAACCCTAGCTACGCCACTGATTTAATTTGCTGCCATTGCTAGTTGCTGCTTTAACAAACAAAAAATGTTTTCATGCCTTTCGATTAGCAGCAGTAAATATTTTTCTGGTGAATTTCATTGGCGCATTGCGTGTATTGCTTTTTTTTTTTACCCTGTTTATGAAATAAAACTACGATAACTAAATTATGTAATGATTAATAATCTTTATTACAATATAATTTATACAGTAGGGGGAGGGGTGTTTAAAACGGAGTGGGGCTGCAGGGCTGCAAAAAAATAAAAAGGGTTAAGAACCTCTGCTCTAGAGCCTTCACTAACATACTCCCGTGAACCTTTTTTTTTTTTTTCGCTCCATCCGAATTTCACGCGTTAGCTCTAATTATATGATTCCCTTATCCAGATTTAGCCATAAATTCTCACGACTGTCATTGTAACTACCTCTCGATTGTCCTGCTCTTTGGCGTCCTGTAACTTGATTAGTGGCCATTTTTCGGACCTGGCATATCTGTACTGATTATCCCACTGATAGTAGTTTAATTATAAAATAATTATAATTGTTGTATAAAAAAATAATGGGGTAAAAATGTCTGTAATTTAGTGTTATTAAGTGTATTTCTTTACTACACTATTCCGCGTTTCATGTGACGTCACATTGCTTGAGGGCCCCCCCCCTCGTCACACACCGTTACAAAATCTGACCCCCCTCCCCACTAGGCGCATGACGTCATTAAGGGTGGCCCCAGACTCTTTCTCTCCCTCTCTCTCTCTCTCTCTCCCTCTCTCTCTCTCTCTCTCTCTCTTGCTCTTATTGCAATCTGCTCTGGCGGCACCCTACTCTAGTGACAGGTGACGCCCTTCTCTTCTATTTAAACGTAGATTGTGTTATGGAACCGCCCTGACAGAGGTCTGTCAAATTTACTCAATTTCATTTGGTGTCCATCCCCCCTCCCCCACGTGATGGTATCAACACCCTCCCTGTGAGGTTGTCTATCCCTTGTGAGGTTGTCTATCCCTTGTGAGGTTGTCTATCCCTTGTGAGGTTGTCTATCCCTTGTGAGGTTGTCTATCCTTTGTGAGGTTGTCTATCCCTTGTGAGGTTGTCTATCCCTTGTGAGGTTGCCTACCCACTGTGAGGATTTCTACCCACTGTGAGGATGTCTACCCACTGTGAGGATGTCCACCCACTGTGAGGATGTCTACCCACTGTGAGGATGTCTACCCACTGTGAGGATGTCCACCCACTGTGAGGATGTCTACCCACTGTGAGGATGTCCACCCACTGTGAGGATGTCTACCCACTGTGAGGATGTCTACCCACTGCGAGGATGTCTACCCACTGCGAGGATGTCTACCCACTGTGAGGATGTCTACCCACTGTGAGGATGTCTACCCACTGTGAGGATGTCTACCCACTGTGAGGATGTCTACCCACTGTGAGGATGTCTACCCACTGTGAGGATGTCTACCCACTGTGTCTACCCACTGTGAGGATGTCTACCCACTGTGAGGATGTCTACCCACTGTGAGGATGTCTACCCACTGTGAGGATGTCTACCCACTGTGAGGATGTCTACCCACTGTGAGGATGTCTACCCACTGTGAGGATGTCCACCCACTGTGAGGATGTCTACCCACTGTGAGGATGTCTACCCACTGTGAGGATGTCTACCCACTGTGAGGATGTCTACCCACTGTGAGGATGTCTACCCACTGTGAGGATGTCTACCCACTGTGAGGATGTCTACCCACTGCGAGGATGTCTACCCACTGCGAGGATGTCTACCCACTGCGAGGATGTCTACCCACTGTGAGGATGTCTACCCACTGTGAGGATGTCTACCCACTGTGAGGATGTCTACCCACTGCGAGGATGTCCACCCACTGTGAGGATGTCTCGGGTGCGGTCCACACCCCACCACCGAATTCCTAGTGACGCCATTGTTTTTGCTCACAACACCAAGAGATGCAAATTATGTTTTTCACAATTGCTCACCATGAGACAGTCAAAATGTCGCTGCCTTTTGTAATAAAGATCTTTCACTCCAATGAAATTAAAAACGATAAATGGAAATCAAATATTGAACCCCAAAGACTGTATCCAAAATGTTTATGTCATTGAATAAAAATAAAACACCGTTAATGCTGTATTGAAAGTGAACATAGTTTTCGAACAAATCCCTCAATTCTATAAGGAGGCGTCCACTAATTACGTGAACAAAATAGGGGGGGGGGGAGGGGATTTGGAAATGTTTGACAGTTGTTGACAAGGGGGAGGGATGGGTTTTTAGATTAGTTGACGCCAACAATCATGTCTTTTCTATTAATTTTAATCTTAAAAATTGATTGGTTCTTACATTATTTTAAACAATTTAATGAGTGTAAATAGTCATATATGTTTAGGTTTTTAACAATATAAGAGTTATTTAATGTGTGTCTGTCTGTGTCCTGCAGATGGCTGGTCAGAATGTTAACACACTTTGTTAGTGCAAGAGAAGTCAAAAGTTGGCATCTCTTCACCTGTCATTTTTCTCTTAATCCTCTCCCTAGAATGATTAACACATCATTGTACACTGTGTTCAATTGAAAACAAAAAAAACCACCAACTCATCGGTGTTCAAACACAACTATACCAACTCAATGACAGAGAGAGATTATGGCAACTTTTGCTACACAGACAATGCTTCGATTTTAAGTGCTGAATAGTAAGAGGAGGATTATGTTGACTTGTCTAGTATATAGACAATGCCCATCAGGGGCGTCATTTCAAGTTTTTTTTTTCAGGGAAAGGGAGGGGGGGGGGGGGCAAAACCAAAACTTGGACTCACATGGTCAGCTGTACGTGGCCTGCTCACTTCTCACATGGACAGCTGTACGTGGCCTGCTCACTTCTCACATGGACAGCTGTACGTGGCCTGCTCACGGATCAACAAACCTTCTGATTTTATTTTTCAATATAAAAAGTACTTTTAAAAAAACAGCATTTAAACAAAAACACTTTCTTTCTTATGGTGGCATTGCAACGCATGCCGGGTTCTCGCTAGTTATAAATAATATATGCTCTGCATGTAGCATTATACGTGCAAGATATTATGTATGATACGTTGCATATGTAATATGCTCTGTGTGTAACCTGATTTCTTCTGTTTTCAAAAGCTCATTCGCCTTCTTTAAACAATTTCTATTATTTTAGGTGTATAAAAAAAAAAAAGACTCCAAAAAAATTTGTCTTGCCATGTTCGTCTGGCGATGTTTGTCTCGCCATGTCTCGCCATGTTTGTTTTTATATCTTTCAAACACTCAAGTGGTTTCTTTCATCTGGAGCTATTATTAAATAAATCATCGATAAAGCTCTCTGTGCTCTCTGTGCTGATGTGTTAAAAAACGAGTTATTTACCTGAACAAAATTGTAAAATACATAGGTAAGGAGTCTCTGACTTAGCTAAGCTCAACCAGCGTCAAAGAAGGTGGGGTGGCATTTTAAGGGTATGAGGTGGGGTTTCTCATTTCAAAGCGGGGTTTGCTTATCCTGGGATAACGTGGATGAAGGATACAATTAATGTAATTAGAAATATTTTATAACCGGAATTTAACTATCAAAGGGTTGATTTATATAGGGTTTTAATTGTTATTCTTTATTGATGAATAATGAGGTTGCTCACTTGCTATTGGTTGCTTCACTTTCCACGGCTTATCCCAGGTAATAGATAACTAGCCCATATTATAACAGTTACGCAAAAGTTGAATATACCCGTCTTCATATAAAAGAAACTTTATGAGTTTTACTTTCTGTACAGGTCACTAATTCTGGTTTCGACCCCCGTCAATAAATATTTACAAGCACATTTTTCTAACAACTTGTCACAAAGTGTTTGTTTTGAATAAAGCAATAAGAGTCTTAATATTATGTATGGCATCTTTCCGTCTGCGGGAGACGATAGATTAGCTTTATTGCTTGCAGCTCTTGGTGTGGCTGGTGAGACCAATCCTCGAATGGCAGTCTCTGTTACATTTCCCACACACGAATGCGGTGGAGCAGTATTTATCGGCCTTCCTCCTCGCTCTTTTTGCAGCTGTTTCCGCCCTGTTTTGATCCTCGGCATGTAGTGATTCTGCCTTCACGATGTCCTGCCATGAGGATCGATCCTCTGCCAGCTCCTCCCAGTTTGAGATGTCGATGTTGGCCGACTTCATGTCTCTTTTGCATATGTCTAAGTATCTCAGACGAGGCCGTCCAACTGACCTTTTCCCTGTCGCCAGCTCGCTGTATAGCACGCCCTATGGTATGCGACCAGGCTGCATTCGCTTGACGTGTCCAAGCCAGCGGAGGCGTCTTTGGATTAACATGGCTGGGACGCTACACATGTTTGTTAGGGACAGGACATCCGTGTTGGGGACTTTATCTTGCCATTTAATGTCAAGGATGTGGCGCAGGCATCTGAAGTGGAAGCCATTGAGCCTTATTTCGTGGTTATAGTATATGTGGTCCACGACTCGCATCCATACAGGAGTGTGCTCAGTACGCAGGCCTGGTACACCTGCAGCTTAGTTCTTGTTGTGAGTTTTGCGTTTGACCATACTCCTTTCTTCAGTCTGGCCATTACGGTTGCGGCCTTCCCTATCATCCCACTTATCTCATCCTCCATTGAGAGGGTGCTCGATATGTTGGATCCCAGATATGTGAAACTGTCAACGTGCTAAAGATTAAATCTACTAAAATATTGCTTATCTTCATTACAAATTACAGAAACAACCGTATAAACGTTTTTTATTATGATGACGAGCTATTTATCAATCAGGACGAATTTTTTAACAAATCAAGTATTTTCCTCTCAAAATTGTGATAATGGAATGATAAATGATTAAACATTATTAAAAGTGAAATGGATTAAAATGACTCCCCCCCCCCTCCCCCCGCTTTAATAGCAGTATTTATACATTATTTATATATATTTTATTTATTACAACACCAACATAAATTATTTGGAAAAGCAGCAATCAAAGGTCAGTTATAGTCTAGTGACTAGTTATGTCAGCACTACTGATTTTGAACTAACATTGTCTGTGACCTCTTTAACAAAGTTTTCGACGCCAATTTCCAGTTTTCTAGATCTTCATTCAAGCTGTTCTTGATTCTTCTTTCAAAAGGCACTAACATGGTAGAGCTTTTAGCTTTTACCTTACCTTTAGGTTTATGTCAATATGTTGGATGTGCACAATGTAGGCTCCGCAGTAGGGCAGCTAGGGTTATTCCTATCCGGGGCGGGCCAAGATTTATGCCAGACCCCTCACTAAAAAGATCTGCTTTTGGTCGAAAATGCCACCCCTCAGTATATGAAAACAGGTGCCACCTGGGGTGTTCTGCGCCCTGCGCCCCAGCCTTCATACGCCAGACCATGTAGGCCTACGACCACGGCGGTAATAGAGTAGGCCTACTTATTAATAAGATGGTTGAACTGCGGAAATGTATGGCAGTCTTAGTTGATTGAAAAAACATAAACTATCGTTTATAATATGCACAAGATGGGGCTTTGCGAAAGGGTATGGGGTATTGAAGGAGATACCGTATTCAGAGGTTGCCAAATCGTAATTTTTCTTACAAAATATGTAAATATACACATAAATTCAGCCCCCCTCCCCAAGCTTTTGTTTGCCACGGGTCTGGCAGCAGTTATGGTGAAGATTTATTACGATTTTAAAAATCCAAGGTACGACGTTTCATTTACAAACCTTCATAAATAAATCAACTCTATTAAATTAAGGGCCTCAGTATGCGACTGTTTTTCATTGTGCTCTAAAAACGTATGCCTAAAATAGAAACTTAAAACGAATCTCCGACACCACCAACCCCCCCCCCCAAAAAAAAAATGTAACCATGTAGCACAGGGGTCTCAAAATCGCGGGCCTTTTGCGGCCCACAAGACGGTATTTTGCGGCCCGCTACATGACAGCAAAGTTTAGTGTTAATGCGGTCCATGCGTTTTTGCCCATTCTCATATCTTAATTATAATGTGACCCTCTGCGAAAGTTTTAGTAGAATCTCACCGACTAGTCTAATTCTGATTTTTACTATGTTTGTATAGATTTGGGCGTTGATTTTAATGGTAAAAACCGTTGTAGAAAAAATCGGACTAAAAGTTTTTATTTTATAGCATTTTATGAGACAAACATGGCGGCCAAAGTGTGGTTTTGAGAAAAGTTTTAAAAGTCATTTAGTGGTTAGTGCACAACCATAGTTGTGTAAATCGTAGCAACCTGACACAGTATCAATGAATCCCTATTAAAATTGCCGCTAGCGTTTACGAGTGAGAGGAATTCCGAGCCTGTCAGCTTGGTCACTTTCAAAATAGGGTTAGTCAAAAGGCCTTTTCTTCGATAAAAAATAAAAATTCATTCTCCCTACAATAGCATCTTCCATCGCATAAATAATTCAAAAATATTGCCTGCCTCTGCCTAAAGTTTGAACACGTTTTAGCCTTCAAAGCCTTCATGGAGAATGATTGAGTTGTTGTTCCTGTACTAAGTGATCCCAAAAGGCTCAAGGACTTTGCTTTTCTTGTTGACAGTACACAGGAAATGAATGTACTCAACAAGAAGTTACAAGACCAGGGGTAGCTTGTCAGTGTTGCCAGTGACAATGTCAGCGCATTCTGTTCAAAACTTGTGTTATGATTCTTAGATACATCTCTGCCATTACCCAACACGCAAAGTATTCATGGACTAGGGCACACTCTACAGTAGTAAGTTTACTGATTCCATTGCAAAGCTACAGGAAGAATTTGATCATATTTTCAACTTTTTGCTGAACATTTCTCCTTCAATTTGGAAGAAGCACACAGGTTTGCAGACTTTAAAACACACAGAGACAATTTTCAAATATTTGCTGACCCTTTATCCTCCAATATGGAAGATATCCCTCCCCCCTACCTCCAACAACTTGCGCATTAAATGGAGTGATCTTCAGTGCGATTCTGAAATTAAGGCTAAGTTGAGTGGGGTGAATGGAAAAACAGACAAGCTTGGAAAATTTATGAGAGCATTGCCCTCTAATGCGGGACGCTTGCCTTTTTTGGGAGTACCTATCTGTGTGAAAAGCGTTTTTCCACTATGAACTTTAACAAGTCAAAGTTCAGGGCCAAACTTACTGATGAGCATCTTCAAGGTATAGTGAGGGTCTCAGTTGCTTCATCACTCAAGCCAAATATTGCTCAGCTGTGTAAGAAGAAGCGCTGCCTGATATCTGGCAACAAGGAGTAGGAGGAAGAATGTGAGCCTTAATGTTTTTGTTATTAATAAAGGTTCAGCAGATTATAATAGTTGTACTTTGACTTTGTAATCGCTTTTTTGTGGAATAATTGATGCGACCCAGACTCTACCTCCTGCAGCCCCCCCCCCCCCCCCCCCCCCCCCATTTAC
>CAXITT010000263.1:523509-551184 GCA_964033795.1 Lymnaea stagnalis
CCACCACAATGATTTGAGTTTGAAACCCCTGAATGTAGAATAAAATATTGTATAATCCATTCTGGTACATTTAAATTGAGTTCGTAACAAGAGAGAGAGGGAGAAATTTTGAACTTCTTGACCCACCATTAAAAAACACAACAGATATGTTTATCTAAAGTAGCTATAGAAACAACATTAAAGTTTAAAGGAACCCTGAAATCACTTAACACATAGGTTGAGATTAAATTTAAACTACTTTTATTAAAATAAAATAAGTGCTACATTAAAATCATCCATTAAAGTTAAATGAATGGATTTACTGGGTATTTAAAAAGGCACTTCAAATAATAACAATATCAGGTAACAAGTTGTAAACTGTATATTTTGTTATTAAATCTGTAACCAACCATTTCATTGAAGCAATTTTTTAAAATTAAGGAAGCCCATAAAGTAACAATATCAAAGATCAATATTTGGTTTTAAAATGAAAAAAAAAAAAAATGATAAAACTATCACATCAATATACATTTTCAGATGGTTGTTTAAAGAAGAAAAAAGGATAGCATTTGTTAAAAAATTATAACTGGAATCATGAAGAAAAAACGTTTGATTCATCGGCGGTTTAAGTTAATCTAAAAGAAAGATTAACTAACGACGTAGCATAAAAATGAATTAGAATTTTGTTCAAACTTTAGTGAGTGTGTGTGTTGACATAGGTGTTTTCAATTGAATCCTACTTCCAGCAACAACAAAAGAGATCTCAAAAGTTTTTTACTGCGCTCTGTTTCTTTTTATATTTTCAGTTGTCCTGTTCCCTGAAGAAGGCTCTAAGCTGAAAGGTTCACATCTTATTGTCCTGCTTTTGATTCAAGCTTCAACATACCTTGTTCTACTATTTTGTGTTTTCATTAGAATTAGAAGCTCATACTACATTTCATATTCAAGTAAGGCCACATATGAAATCTTGTCATTAGTTGTCATATCTACTGAACTTTAAAAAAAAATCTCTTCGAAAATGGTGTGTGATCAAGTTTAAAGCAAAAAACAAAACAGGACTGAGAAATGTATCAAAATTTCCATAGATTACTTACAAGGTTGTTGTACCATTTCTTGTCACTATTTTGCAATGAATTGTTTTAAATTATCTTATCCAGAAGTTTTCAACCTTTTTTTTTTTTCTTTTTGGAACTTTAAC
This sequence comes from Lymnaea stagnalis, assembly GCA_964033795.1. Lineage (NCBI taxonomy): Eukaryota > Metazoa > Mollusca > Gastropoda > Lymnaeidae > Lymnaea > Lymnaea stagnalis. The sequence continues at coordinate 524,687 of CAXITT010000263.1, forward strand.
CCACTTAAAACATATTTAAAAAATGCTACAACACAACATTTAAGTATTTATATAAATGGGCTGTGTCAGTGAGGGGCAGCATGCAAAGTAAATTATTATTCTTAGATTAGTTTAATTGGATGGATTAAACTTAACGCTGACCTGTTTACGCTCAAACTCTTAAAATCGTACAATATCATCACAAAATTGTTCAATACATTATCTTAATAGTAAAAAATAAACATACAGTATAAATAATGTATACACCTCAAAATCGTACATTGTATGCCAACATCGTAAAAGTAAACAGGTCTGTTAATGTGCCAACCATAACCATTGACCCTATACTATACTTGATAAAATGCCTCCAATTGTTTAGACATACATAAGTATTCTTTACATATTTATATAAAGACCTTGTGCCATCTGATAACTTTTAAACGAGTTGAAAACCGCTGTTCTCTTCACACCGTCATGTACAAAAATTTGAACAAATATGTAAACAAGGGGTCCTTAACTTTTTTTTGCAGAGTCACTTTCTCTCTTACTTTTAAAACGTTCCAGCAGCCCCATCTCGATTTCAAAACATATTTCCTACACCTCATGATAAAAATGCTAATTAAAACATGTTTTTCTGTGTATTCCTGCAACCCCTGAAACTGCACCTTGCACCGCCGGGGGTGGGGGATGCCAATAGTTAAGAGCCCCTGATGTAAATTTAAAAAGAAAAGAAAACTATCCAAGAAGGCATGAATTTACAAAGCTCTAAATAAAATCATGGCAAAATGGGACAAGGCACAAAAAAGCACCTGGTAATGTCATTTTATGGAATTGAAATAATAAGACGGAACAGTACCAACTCTGACGAAATAATGCCAAAAGTGGAACGAATGGCTATAAAGATTCAAAAATAAAAAGTTGTTTATGTACATTAACATCTAGTATTCATAACCATTTGTATTTATTTGAGTTTGTGCATGAATACAACAAGAGCAGTGCTAACTCCAGGGAAATATTATCTTCACAACCTGGTAACTGTATAGAGCCTTCTGTTAGGTATTTTTTTTATCTGCTTGAACACCACTACTGTAAGTTTTACAAAATGATTAAACTGAACATAAATATGTATGATTAGATAGACCTGGAGATTTTCAAATACTGATAAGTTATATTTAAATAGTGTTAATGTGATATTGAAAAGCATCCAGCCAGATATTGTCATAATTTTTTTATTCCATAACTCTTGAAATATTCAAATGTTTGTAAATTAATTTGTGATTAATAAATGTCTTTCAACTTATTTATTTTTTTTGTATCAACCTACATCATTTTGCTTTAATCTCCAACCAAATATTTATAGGCCACTAACAGTGGAATTAAAAGCTCTGTTAAAAAACAATTTATTGATTACATAAAAAACATAGATAAATGGTAAATATAGAGTAATAAGCATAATAACACATGTTGTAACATAGAGTGAAAAAAGTAATTTGTTTTTAATGGAAGATATGTATCTCTAAATATCACAGTATAAACTCATTGTATACAAGGATGAGTTCATATACTTGTTAGGCACAGCTTTTTTTTTTTTTTTTAAATGATCACAAGAGAGTAAAATTTCAACTTGATACATTTTATCAAATGGTGTGATACTTCTCATTCGAAAGCACACAGCAAAACATTAATTAATTTATGGAATGAATGACTTTAAATATTATTGTTACATCTCACAACCTGAATTCACTGTGTCTGCTATCTAAGAATACGCTTTATTTTAAAAAAAAATGTCAAGCAAGTGCAGTGAACACATCACATTCAAAATAATTACGGTAATTTAAAAAAATGTCAAGCAAGTGCAGTGAACACATCACATTAAAAATAATTACGGTAATTTAAAAAAAATATGAAATATGTAGTGAAAAGAAGCATGGTTCAAAAGTTCAAAACAATTACAAAAAAATATTTTTTATTACACAAGCTAACCAACAAAAGAGTCAGAATTAGCAGGAATATATATATATGGCAGTTTTAACATCTTTTATAAAATTTTTCAACATTTTAAACTTTTCAACCTCCAGATAAAATATTGAATAAATGTTAAACATTTTATACTTTTCAATCCATAAATTACTTTTTTAAAAAAGTTTTAGGTTATGCATGCTATACTAGTATATACTTGTTGGTATAACTTTTTTGATCTTTGAGTATGCTAACTGGAATGTCTCCTCTCTCTCCTTTAAGAATTAGCCAAGATTAAATGCAGATTTTAATTAATTTGATGGAAAGAAAAAAAATATATATAGGGGACGCTTGCATTAAAATAAAAATGTTCTTATTTTGGTTCCTATAAATGTAAAATGTATTACTGATGGATATAAAAGTATTATCTGTTATATAAATTCAACCATATTATTAATTTGTATCTTTATAGAAAAATAACCTTAAAATAACTGAAGTTGGAAATTATTTTAACAGTGTAAGGTTGATGGTAACTCTAATATAGACTTTGTGAAATCAAAATACTCTCCAAAATAATGAAACTTTTATTTTTATTATGAATTCATCCATCCACTCTGGCTTCATTAGGTACTGCTAATGAGAAGCATATCCAAGACTTACATATATACAATTAATTTGAGATTTTTTAATTGTGTTAAAATAAAATTTTATGATAAAAAAATGTAAAACTACATGAATAATAGTAAAAAAAATAATCAAATTCATGTGTCTTATAAACAAAGTCCACATGAATGGTTGTTACCTTTTTGCCTCTGAAATAGTCTGGGCTCTTACTCTCTTGGGGTGCTACATTAAATAAGATCTAACACATATAACTTGTACTTGATGGCACAATGATTCTAAACTCAGCACCTGGGGCAAATATGTCAAACATTAATTCACCTGAGCTTTGTTGAGATTATTTTAAATCATTCTGAGAGTTCCTTTATTTAAATATAAAACTCAAGTGTTATTAGGGTTATCTAAACTTTTAAAATAAATATTTTAAACTGTCCATTTATGGAGTGGGAAAGGGCTGAAAGTTGTTCTGGGGATGTTACAGACACATTAACAATCTTTATAATTTGGATGCTGTTTGTATGGTATAACAAGTTTTTCATTTAATCCTGGCAGGTCATTAAAGTAGTAGTGGTATAAAAGTTCTTCAAGCTTTTGAAAGTCAGGACCCATTTGAAGTGACAGAGTCAATTTTCTATTTTCCTGAAAGGAGAAAAAAAGGTTATTTTTCTCAAAGCAAAGAAAGATGCACATTTTACCACCCAACATTATAATAATCGATGCAGAAGAAATGGGTATTCTTACACGTGAACAATTTTACTTATTTTAATGCAAAAGCATTTGTTTTTTTTAATTTAAAAAGATTAACCTTTTGATGAATTTTGAATTTTCTTGTTGCATTCTTGGAAAAGACAACCAGGACATTCTGCAGACAAAAACAGGAATGAAAAATTGTATCGAAATTCTTAAGATTAGTTTACATAATACCAATGAATGATAATTTGTGTTATTATTAATAAATATGATTCAGCTAAAGCACAATATTCTCATTTGGAGATACTGATCCTTCATCAAGCATCACCTCAGGTGGTGGATGAGTAAAAGCTCACCAGATATGGCAAGTACTAGGGAAATAAAATACCCGGGGTGGACCAAAATCAGAACCTACTGCATTGTAGGAAGTGGAGTGATCCACAACGGCTAAGGAACTTTAACTGAAAATTAAGGCAGCTACCTAGAGAGCTGTAAGGAGCAGCCCCCCAGACAATTGTGCGCAGGGCTAACAACCCGGCCATGTAAAAAATATAAACATTACCAAAGCCGAACAAGCAAATAAAACCTTGACTGATTGTAATGGAAATCAACCCGTGCCTGGATATGGACATGATTTTTGGATTGGGACTTGGAATATACAAAGCCTTTTTAGAACAGAAGCCTTTTCTAATCAAATAGTACTAGAACAACTAATAAAATATAAAATCTCTATTGCTGCATAGCAAGAAATTTGATGGAAAAATCCAGACATCCTCAAAAGACTACACCAGATTTTATAGTGGAACAACACTAAAATTCTTGGAACAGGATTTGCTGTGAAGAAAAAGGCCTTTGTTGCAGTTATAGTATAGGTTTTAAATCAGTGAATGAAAGATTGTGCTCTTTGCGTGTGCGAGGGAAAATAGATAGGATAATTAGTATTAACTGATGTTTATTGATAAATTTTGTGATATGATTTTTGTCTGTGACATAACTACTGTAAGTGATTTCAACGAAGTGGGGGAGGAACGTTGTGAACTAGATTTAGGGGCGTGAATATTTGGTATGGAAAATGTGTTTGTTGTTGACAGTATTTGTGTAGCTGTTTCTATGTGCTTTGTTGACAGTATTTGTGTAGCTGTTTCTATGTGCTTCGTATTGTGTGATGTATTTGGGTAACGGAAATGACATTGTGAATGGTTTTATGATTTTGAATAGCATTGATGGAGTAATTATAAAACAGAGTGTTAGAATTTCGGAGTTGTTTTTTTAATAAAGAGAAATTTGACATGAATCAATGGTTTGTTAAGTTATTGAATAACCCCCTAGACAACAAAGATGTTGAACTGTGGGAATATCGAGATCGTAACACTGGAGTTTGTAATTTATATTGTATTTCTAGCCCCTAGACAACAATGAGTCTACTGCCCTCAGAAAACATACCTACTGCTGGAGTTGTTCATGTGAAAAGACAGTGGAACTTATTAAAGCTGGGAAGATCATAACAAGCTACACACTCAGACACATAAACTTATAACTAAAATTTGGCAAGAAGAGAAAATTCCAAAAGAATGGGAAACAACACAAATAACCCAAATACACAAGAAAGGTTCCAAACTCAATGCTGAAACTACAGAGGAATTTCCTCATTAATGTTACTTACAAAATACTGAAAAAAAACTAATTGCCAAAAGACTGCAACCATACACTGAACAAAGACTAGGTGACTACCTATGTGGATTCAGACAAATCAGATCAATGAGTGATCAGATCTTCACCATCAGATGCCTATTACAAATATAACATCTCAGTACATCAACTCTATGTGGACTATAAAATGGCCTAGTGACAGCATCATTATTGAAAGTGGATGGACACAGACAGAAGTCATATGGATTGTGCTCTTTTGAGGCTATAGGGCCAAAATTATGGAACAGTTTGCCTCAGTTACCTCAGTCTTTGAGGGAAATTGAAAATGATAAGTCATTTAAGAAACATTTAAAGACTTTTTTCTTTCACTAGATTTTAGGACATCAGAACACTATGAGCATGCTAAAATAGCATGGATACAAGAGCTGTAAAAGTATTCAATCAATCATCAAAAGGAAATATTTTTATGAGATTCTGAAGGAGTATGGCATACCCAACAAACTGACATGACTGATGCATATAATATTAAACAACTCAAAATACAAAATCAAGGTTCAGGGTGAATATTCAAGGGACTTTCAAATTAGAAAAGGCATAAGACAAGGAGACTGTCATGTATGCTAACAATGGAGAGAGTTATAAGAAGCATACATATTGACACTTGAGGAACAATGACAGGATACTTTCTGAGGGAAACTCAAGGGCCACAACCAGTAGGCACTCTCTACAATCAACCCCTTGGGTATCTTGATGAGCTGATGATATAGCACTGTTAGGGAAAAGAAGTAACGATATATCAAAAGCTTTTATTGAATTAGAAGACACACTACTACAAGCAGGGCTGGAAGTTAACACCCAAGAAAACAAAATACAAGAATATGATAAGAGAAGAACAGACAGATGAAACCAATAAAATTAGAAACTAAATTTTTGAAAAAGTAAATCAATTCAAATACCTAGGATCTTTATTAAATGAAAGAAAAAAATTACTAACAGAAATAAAAGAAAGAATATCAGCCCGAAACAGAGCATACTTCATTAGTCAAAAAATACTCAAAAGTAAAAACATTACTAGTAAAAGAAAGAAAACTATAAATAAACTGTAATCAGACCAGACTAGTTGCAACATATGCAAGTAAAACTTGGACTCTAGCAAAAATGGCAGAAACCCTATTGAGACGGGATAAGATGGGACATATTGTAAACCAATGACTCAAATAGTAAGAACTGTTTGCGGAATCTTTACAAATGCTTTGTCACTGAACATTTGATATTTTTGTTAAAAATCATTTGCTATTTTGCAAAGTACTCATTAGAATTTGAAATAAGGCGCCTTGAGAAAACCTGGTTTCAGCAAAGGCCCAGAGAATCCGAAAGGTTTTGGAGCACTGATTAAACCAAATGGTAATTCTCTTCATCAAAGTCAATATATGAATGAAAATTGAGGAAAAAATTAACAGAGGTTGTTTGAATGAACCAAAAAAAAAAAAAAGTTTTAGAAATCATCATCCAAAAAGAATAGTCAGTGAATTTATTTGAGGAATTGCATGCATGCATTTACAGTCTTATTTACAGTCTTATTTACAGTAATTTGTTGGCACAGAAAAAAACAACATGCATTTTAGCATTAAATGTGAGTTTCTTGAGGTGATAATTATATATTATAAAAAAAAAAAGTTTTAGAAATCATCATCCAAAAAGAATAGTCAGTGAATTTATTTGAGGAATTGCATGCAAATGTATAAGGAATAGAATACTATATTTTGACATTATAGTTCAAGTTAAATATGACTTTGTTTCATTAATACACAGAAAAATAAATAAATGTATCTAAAGTGGTCCAATGAAATCAAATGTATCATTCTTGTTTTTAGGCTTCCCTCCTAGACCAGTGTTTCCAAACATTTGTTATACGCCCACAGGGTGATTATGGGGGGGACATTTAGTCTCTGAGATAGGAAATGTATTTACATTTCAAAAGGAAGAGGGCGTAATGTTTGATAAGACACTTTAAATTAACTACTGCTAATGTTTGTTATTTAATGCAATACAAATCCATTTGAGTATATTGCACTTTGTAGCTTAAACAGTCTGTAAAAGTAAAATTTAATTTTCATGAATGATGACTGACTTCTTTTTTAAAAAGTCCTTCCTCTAAAGTGGGCAGAGGGAGACGAGAGAGAGAGATGACAAACTGTAACCTTTTTAGCTGCTGAGGAGTGGCATGGGGAGGCAAAAAAACGTTAGGAAACATTGCCCTAACATTCACTGCTCCTGATATTACTGAGTGAAATTTTAGACCAGCAGTATAGCCATGATGTGAAATTATTTAAATAAGATCTAGCAACAACTCAAAATACATGTACCTTTTCAAAAGTCTTTTAACATTGGGGATACCTTTTAAAATAGTATGGAGCATCGCTACTACTGCTACCTTACTGTGTGAGCTATAGAGTATGACCGTCCAGTGCCCCTGAATATGCATATATACCTGAATGTTTCAGGGCAGAAATAAGATGAAAGAATGTTCTTCCTCTCAAAATAATTTTGCTTCTGTGTATTATTAACAGCAAATTAACTTACAGAATTGTCTTCACTTTTCCTGATGAGGTAAACACCACTTTCACCAATGGCTTTGATTATTCTGGTGGAAATTAAAAAACACATGATTGAAAACTAAAATATGTATCTGAATTAAAATACATTTTAGGTTATAAAAATGCTTTTCTTAGAAAACAAACATAAAAGAAAATAACAATATCTTCAGTTTTAAAGCAAGTTGTGAAAATTGACCAAAACTCAGAAATTGGAATATAGTTGTCTAAAATAGCACTTACTCAGCAGCTTTGACTTTATTTCCAGAGTAATGGACATTACCCCAGTATGCATCAGCTTTTTTGTCACCCTTAAAAATTAACAAACAAACATTATCTACAATAATTTAAAAAAGAAAGAGCTTTCAGATGTCTTCTGTAAGTAGAATTGTGATTCTGAAACATTCTTATTTTCAAACAATAATTAATTTTCTATAATATACAACCAAGCTGTCAAGTTTGGATAAACACAGACAATTATTTTAAGGGCAAAGGCCCCCCCATGAGATGCCCACTGTACTCAAGTTTTAAATGTTTATCTAATATTTGGAATTGAAATTTATGTTTTCCATATTTTGTAGCTTCTTTTCACAGCAGCAATATCATTACCTTAGCATTCTTTCAAAGAAGTAAAAATAATGTCTATTCTAGAAAAAATAAATTTGCTTTCTTCCTGCATATTTTCAATTTATATGTTAGTTAGATAAAATCACATATAGATGATTTAAATAATTTACTGTTATGGAAAAAAAAAATAAAAAAAAAAAAAAAAAATAAAAAAAATAAAAAAAAAAAAAATTTGCTTTTTTCCTTAATATTTTCAATTTATATGTTAGTTAGATAAAATCAAATATAGATAATTTAAATAATTTACTGTTATGGAAAAAAAAAATAAAAAAAAAAAAAAGACGTGAAGAACTTCAAATAAATATATTCCTGTTGGATATTTTAAAAATCTGCACCTTTTGTAAAAATTTTAACATAATTCGAAATGAATCTTCTTAAATATTATTATTTAAGTGTTTGCAAGATTAAAATAAATTTAACCAAAGATAGATTGAAGAGACTAACAAATTTGTGTCTAGATGTGAATCCCATTTATTAAAAAAAAATCTTTTAGTCTTGTATTAAAGATAAAATGTTATTATAATACTTACAGGAGCTGATGGCATTGTTTGTAGGCTGTATCCTTCAGCAAGAGAATTTTCAACTGAAAGAATTTCAATACTAATTATATAGTCACAATTGTATGTACAAATCTTAGAAATTTAAATGACTAAATAATTGTTTCAACTGTAAGCTATGAAAATGAAAAAAATTATTTTAAAAAATCAACAGATGTGATTAAACAGTCATTATCTACATCATTATTCATATAATTTAAGTATTAAAATGTGCTTTAACAAAAATGCTAGTGCATGTTTTAAATATAAGGGGGAAACGAATGAATTCAATCAGAGACAAAAATTAAAGCATTACAATTATTTTGACTTTTAACACATCTCCAGTAATTTATGTAATTTATGTAGTTATAGATAGAGGTCTAAGAAACAGTGAAGTTGGAATTACACAAATTCTAAATGAGTTAATGTCTCACACATTTCTTTCCAACTTCTAGGATAAATGTCACATTTAAGAATGAGTTCCCATTGCTTCTTAACTATAGTTTAATTGTGGTGAAGACAAAAGGGTTGCCTTGGAGACCCTCTTTATTAAGGTGCATGGGATAATCAATGGTGGGATTCCCTAGGTTCATGTCTGAAATCTATAAATAGTAACCTAGGCCCTGACGCTGAATGAATGTTTTCATAAAGAAGAATTTTTAAATAAAAATTTAAATTAAAAAATATATTTTGTTGTCAATAAAACTCTTAAACGCCACAGAAAAGTTCACAAATCAAGATTAGACGTATACTATTACATTTACCATTTTTAAATTGTCAATATACCTGTTGAAGCCATATCATATTCTGTTGGCATGGCATCCCAGTAAACAGATCTTCTTGGTTCTTGCGAGTCCATGTATATACTCCCTTCTAGATCATTGTATTCTGAAGAGCTCCAGGAAAAATTTGATCCGAGCGATAAAGAATCTAAAGAGGGTTTACTCAGTGCCTGCTTTGGAATATTGCTGCTGATAAGAATAATATAATTTGTTACATTTTGTTGAATAAGTAAGAATCCTCTAAAAAATAAATGCTGAAATGGATTCCAAGCTTCTTTTTAATACGAAAGTGTAAATCCAAAATTTTCAACAAAACATATTTGAACAGGGGCAAGTAATTTATCTTTATAAGCTAATTTAATTCAATAATAATTACAGCTGGTTTTCTAGTTACTATTTCAACATTTTATTTGTTAAGTTTTGTGGGTAGATTTCACAATTCACCCTGATATTTTTACATTCTCTGCAAGCATAAAAAAGGGAAAAATCAAACTCTGGATAAATGCCAAGTCATAATTTGATTATCATAATAAATCTATACTATGTTGAATAATAGAGGGCTATCAGGCTGATAATAAGTTACATGCATCTAATGGCTAGATGAGAATTGAGAATAAAATGGTCCCCCCAGGGTGGTCTAAGATTTGTGCCGCCTCTTTTCACAAAAAACAACATACATTTGGCAAAAAGTGGCGCCCCTCCATATAAAGGAATAAAGTGCCGCCAAGACCGCCACCCTGCGCACCCCCATTTTTAAGATAATGCTACATATGTAATAGAATGAGGTTACTTTGGTATTTAAAACATATTCATTTTTTATTTAAGCACTATAATATAGTTACTATACATTTTAAGTGCTTTCTTTAAACTATTACAATTAACCCTTACTTTTGTTTAATGTTATTGGCCACAAGCATTTCACTTTTGATAGCTTTCATCCACCTCTGAAAAAAGCAGAGAATAATAATAGATACATTCTTACCTATGTAATTAATTAAATCTATAAATATTAATCCTTGCAACTTCATGTTGAGGGGATGAAATTTTTAAAGTTTTTCATTGATTTTTGATAGAGGAAAGTGATATTTAATGTGCGGTACTTTGGCTAACACAAATAACTTACTATACACACTTGTCTTTAAGTCAATCTCACATGTAAGTCGGCTGCAGTTTTTTTTTACTAAAAATTATGCAATATACTATGATCCGTAGATTAGTCCAGGTGAAAACTTGGGGCTATGAAATACCGTGATTATTATAATTGTGTCAGATTTTATCTAGCAGCAGTTGCTGCACTGTATATAAAACTGTGGCGGGTGTATGATTGACTCCAAAAGTATCTCACCAAATGTTTGTATCTAAATCTCCATAAGTTAAGAATCTGAAGACTACATATTAACGTGATGTCCGAACATACCATATACCGTATCAATTAATAAGATTTTATTTATTTATCTCAGCTTAAAACTGGACAAAAAATGAGAAATCATGAACAGGAACATTTCCAGTACCCGTTATCTGGGTCAAAGTACAGCTAGAAGTAAAAACACTAGCACGACCGGTAACCTGACATTGCCCCGCATTCAACGTAAAAAATTCTATTCAACCTAGCACTGACCTGCGGATAAGTCGACTCTGTGTTTTAAAATGAAGTTTACCACTAAAATTTTTTGACTTATACACCAAAATATGGTTTTTAAATTTAAAATACTAATCTGCACCATATCTGATAGGAGTAAAATACTAAGTGCAACCATAGTCACAGTAGATACTGAAAACATGTTTTTGCAAATATTTTTAAAGTTTCTTTACGGTAATACTTAGGTGCCCGGTACTAAATTTAAATCTGAAGAATAAATATGATTTAAATTTAAAAAAATTGATTTTAATTTATATTAATTTATCTAATATATTTATATTTTAAGGCACTAGCTAAATAAAAAATCTGTTTGTTTTATGTATTATTAGTCACTTAATGTTTTATGTATTAATAGTCACTTAATGTTTTATGTATTATTATTCACTTAATGTTTTATTTCTTAATAAATAATTATGATTGCACAATTTTTAAAAAGAAATTTCATTGTTATTAAATTTGTTATTTTCAGTTTTTAGAAATAAGAAAAAGATTGGGGTTTAGAAAGCTGAAAAACTAATTTTAAAAAAATGATTTAATCAGAAGTTTTTGTGGAATCGAATGACATTGACTAATTACTTTACAACATTAGACAAAAAGTATTTAAATTTAGAAAAGATGATTTAACTTTTTAAGAATCCTATTTAAATGTTAAAAATCCAACTTATATTTAAAATTTTATTTAAGTACCATCAACTACCTTATGCTTAATCTTTATACAAATTAATATACTTCAAATCTAAAGCATTTCTTTTTTAAAAAATTAGAAAAATCAATTTCAAGAAAACAATATGTTTTAAATTTTTTAAAATCTGCTTTAAATTTTAAAATGCTATTTAAATTTTTAAAAATATTTAAATACTATTAACTAGATCTTTATAAGCTTTAATATATTTACTATTGATTTTAATCAACTCTGACCCATGCCCATACTCACAATCATTTCCTGTTCTGAAGATGCCGAAAAATAAAGAGACTTCACATCTGGTTGTATATGTTCCAGCTTAAAGGCCCATGGAGCTTCCTTGATCTTGACCTCACTTGCCCTTATGATTCTATAGAGTGAGTAAAGAAAATACCTTAAATGCCTTTTGACAGTATTGATTTATGAACTATTTATTGAAGCATGACATAAGATTTACTTTGATAAACTATATATAATTAAGTTTTTCTATTATTATCATGTATATTTCATAAATATATATAAAGAAGTGAACATTTGTCACTGTGTTTGTCTGTCTGTCTCAGGCAAAACTGATTCAGTAAAATTATGGAATGGCCCCCCACTGGGCCCCCTCCTTTAGCTTAAATGTATTATAGCAATAGTAGTGCATTTAGTTGTATAATATTTCAAGTTCAAAAAATAATTACTTAGAAAGCTATTGTTGAAACGTTTCGTGGAGGTTATTAAATTTTATTTACAATGTCCCAGAAATTTCAATATAGTTCAACGGGGATATATAAAGGGATGTAAAAGCTTATAGTAACGTTAACGAGATTCAGTAAAATGAACACAACGGTAACGCAGTCCAATCTGGTAATGGGATTAAACCGGGATCAGGATCCTATCAGGAAATGGGATCCTATAAGAGAAGAGAATTCCCCCTGGGTAAAGGGATACTAAAGGGATCGGCATCCTAACGGGATCGGGATCCTACTCAGATCGGACTCCTATCAGAAAACTAAAACATACCGAGATGGGTACCCCACTGGGGATCCGACAGCTATCGGGAACCCACCAGTATTGAGATCCCACTGGTATCGTTATCCTACTGGTATTGAGATACCACTGGGATCGGAATACCAATGGGACTGGGATCATACAGGAATTTCGATCCAAAGGGATCCGAAACCCCCATGGGGTACTGGTATAATAATGGGAGTGGGATACCGACGGGATTGGGAGCCCACCGGGATCGGAATAATTATAAGGCTGTAGTCTGTAGAAGTTACAGTTTACTCTCTAGCTTCTTTCAGCGTAAATTTTTTTTAAATTTTTATTTGTATTTTTTTGTTTGCTGAAAAAGTTTTTTTATTGACACTGTCCTTGGTTTTATTTTAGCCTTTAGCCATATTTTGTATATACTAATATTCTTTAATAGATTTCACTCTGTTAAATGACTCATTTAAAAAATATACCTGTTATAACCATATAGGGAAATGGCACCAGATGGCTTATTGGACATTTCATTGTTAAAGTAGTATAAACAGCTATCACCAAGCAAAACATAAAGTTGTGGCCCTGAAAAATACATGAGAAAAAGTAAGAAATATGTCTTAATTGTTGTGTATGAAACCAGTAATCCTTAAAGCATACGAATAATATAGCATGACCCAAAAATATTATTCAATGATTTTCTGGACTTTAAGTACCGGTTGTAGTAATGTTCCTTCAAGGATAAAACTAGGACTTTATTTAAGGTGTAATTTTCCTTTAAGGGTAAGGTTTCTTACGTAAAACAAATTTAATTTCACTACATAAAAATAGTTATGGAGCATCATTGGAAAAGCACTAACAACTTACAGTTGAAAAAATGTATCTGAATTTTGTTCCTAAAACATCTTTTGCGTAGCCAGCCATGTTGAACTAGATTAAGCTTTGATAAAAGCTCTTGACAACCTGTGAAATTATATCCAGGTAAAATAAATTTCAGATTACAAAGAATGAAGAATCTTAAAATCATTAGTAAAATACACATGCCTTAAAGAAAACTGCATCCGATTAAAAAATGGATCAAAGCAATAAGGAAACTTAATCTACAATTATATAGTTGATTCTAGTTTCATTCAACATCATCAACATGCTATCCAATGACACTAAGATTATCTTTAGTTCGCTTATAGAAGAAAAGTTATGACTTTTTAATCAGCCTTATTTGAGTCATGTGATGCAGAGGCAGAATTATTACGCCTAAAACTTTAACTTTCACTGTATATAAAATTTAGTTTGTAATTTTCAAATGTGCAGCAATCAAATTATGTTAAGGCCTTATCAATTATATATTTTAAAAAAAAATTGATATAGGGTGTAGTTTGTATTGGCATTTGTCAAAATAAATAAATAAAATAGCATACTATTCAAGTAATGAAGCCATTTAAATAAAAATTTTCACAGTAAAAGATTGTGTCCAGTAGAAATTAAGTACATTTTATTAATTATTATTGTTCCACTTTAAAATAATTCACTGCCACATTTTAAAAACAAATTTGATGAAAATCTGCTGTGGCTGACTTATTGGTACATAGACTAATAAAGCTATTGTAATAAAATTTTCCACAGTAACAAATAGTTCCCAGCTGAAATTAAAGACATTTTATTAATTATTCCCTCTTAAAATCAAGTAACAAACACATTTTAAAAAACGAATTGGCAAAAAGCTACTGCGGCTAACATATTAGGACTGGTACATTGAAATATTTCATTTTTAAACACATAAAGCAACTGTAATAAAATGTTCCAGTGTCCAGCTGAAATTGAAGACACTTTATTTATTATTACTTCATAATAAAATAATTAATGCCCACATTTAAATTCCCACAGTAACAGATATTGTTCAGTTGTAAGTAAAAGAATTTATTCCTTATTCCCCTCAAAAGACTTTAAAGCTGCTGTTTTTGCCATGAGCCTGAGCACATCTTTGTATTAGTCTGTAAAGAATTACAAGGGAAGCTATAATCCTGGTTGCAGTTCCCTATATAATATATATATATATATAATATATATAATATATATATTTATATGGCATTCTTCCATCTTCGCTAGACAATGACGTTGAGTAGCTATGGACTCTTCATCAAATGGCTTACAAGGCCATCCTGGAATGGCTGTATCGGCTTTGTTTTGCACATCTCCTGCCTTTTTTACTTCTTCATACACTGTTGTTTGCCAGCTGGATTGGTTCTCAGCGATGATCTCCCATAAGTTTATTTCTATGTTGGCTTCCCTCATGCTCCTTTTGAAAACATCCTTAAATCCCAGCCGCGGTCAACTCTCTATACAGCAGATCCTTTGGAATAAGGCCTTCCTCCATTCTCCTTACACGGCTTAGCCAGAATATGCTGCACATTTTGGTCATGTTCCAAAACCTATGTGTTAAGCACCCTTTCCTGTTATCAAATGCGCAAAATGCGACACAGACATCCTTAATGCAAGCTGTGAGTTTCTACTCGTGACTGGCATTTGAGATCCAAAATTCACAGCCTTAAAGGAGCTTACTGAGCATACATGCCTGATAGACATTTATTTTTGTATTTTCTTTGAGTTTAAGATTATACCACACCTGTTTTAACCATATCTGCTGCTGCTTTTGCGATCCTGATGTTAACCTCTTTGTCAACAGAGAGTGAACTAAAAGTATGAAGGCAAAACCTTTTATTCAGTTTACAAAATACGCTTAACACCATTTATTAAGACTGACCAATTCACACTCTTTCCTGTTAACAATTTATCCAAATTCCTGGCCTCCCTCCTTTTTTTTTTTCCCACCATACCACTATAATTTTTATTAAGTTTTAATAAATTAGCACATCAGTTTGCCACATCCTTTTTTTAAAAGAATGTGAGAAAAGTGGTTTAAACATTTTTTACGGCTAAAAAATATCAGTGCCAGTCTATATCAGAAAAATTCTTAAATCTAAGCTTTTCTGAACTCCATTGATTTGAAAAAAAAAGACTGAATTATGCTATTGAATTAAAAATTTCAAACAGATGATTGTTTGATAGATTTGCTGTTCTTTGACATTTCTAAAATGATGACTTTGCAAGAAAGAAGGGGATAAGAAATAGTTTGAAAAATTATATGGAAGGAGGCCTATTAGTACAGCTTACAACTGAAGGGCTCAGAAATCATCTGCAAGGTCCTAGCTAAAAAAAAATCTGAACATTTAAAACTTACCACAATTTTCTGGAGTTTTAATTCCAAGCACCCCTGGGTTATAGACAGATGCCATATGCTGAAAAATATATAATTAAAAGTAGATATGATTTAACAAATAACTTGAGCTTAAAAATAAAACAAGAAAATTAATGGATTAAAAAATGATTTACTTTCATTCAAAAGTTCTTTTATAATATTTTTGGTAAAAGTGCAAATGAAAATACACAATTTTCATTTCCTGATTTTACAAATTGGCAGTGTTTATATTAACTTTGTCACATGCTTTTGATCCATAGAGCCCAGAAATAATAAGGACAAAAATTGAACTGCCTAGTTGAAAAGATTATAACAAAGACTTTGACAAAGTATACATTCATTGTTATGAGGCTTAGCTTAACTTTTAAGTGCAGTATAAATACTAAATTTGTCTTGGTTTCAATGTTAATTTTATAAACTACTATCTTGTCTTTTCAACAGACCCATTGAGCTTATGCTCCTTAAGTTTTAGGACCCTTCCCACATCAAAAAATGTATAACATATAATAGAACATTATTTAGAGGGTAGCCTGTCTCTGCAATGAGAAGCAGGGTCATCTCCAGATATACCGCCACTAAGGTGTGATCATTTAAAGTGCTTTTTAATTAAAAACTCCTTATTGACCAAATGGAACAACATAAAAACGACTTGAATAGTTAATAGAACAAATATTTATTGTTTCCAAATTATTTTGTCTCATATTTTTGTAAGTTTTTAAAGGTATTTTTAATTTATGAGTCCTCTTTGCGTAATAAAAGTGCGTGGAGGTGTATTTTTTTTTATCTCTTACATTTTGTTTAATAGTTTTTGTTTTGTGTCAAAGAGATGATATTTGACTTATACAATCATTTTAATTATGAAATAATTTGATTCTCTTTAAGAAAGATTAACTAAGAAACAAAAACAAAACACCTTTTATTTGCATTGAATTTAGAGCACTAAAATAAGAGATTAGAGAGAAGCAGGGCATATTTAATAGTATCACCTAAAGCTAGAATTTAGGTAGTTGTCTAACCATTAATTGACTTATTGTCAAGACCCTGACATATGCTACGCCAGAAGGGTCAATAGTTATAAAAAATTAATTTAAGTGTAATGTATACATTACATCAATACATGCCAAGTATATGGTCTAGGTCGGTAATTTTACACCTGATGGTTCTCCCTTTTGACCGTCTTTTTTCATTACTTTTTTTTTTACACTGCTGCCATCTTTGTTGCAGACTTGTAAAAAAATAGCGTGAAAAAACCATGGAGGTTAAAATGGGGAGGGGAAAGGGAGAGAGTGTGCTTTTGCTATTTACCAAGACAAATGAAAATGATGAGAATGGGTTATTTCTATTTTAAAAATTATTTTTTTAATTTTTAAAGAAAAGAATGTTAAAAATTAGCAAAACGCATGCAAATTTAATGAAATATTTTTTTGCGAAAAACCTTCAAGCCTATAATCAATCACTCTACCGAATCTGAAGGCTAAATATCTATAGCGGGAAAATCAGTCTCCCTAACTCGAGCATAAATCTTCAAACCTAAAGTCCATCACTAGGTCTAGACCTAATCTGGACCCTTTAGACTTTAGAGAGAAACTATATCCATTGCAAATTTTTAATATATTTAAGTTATTAAAATTGACCCATTCAAAAGAAAAGTTAAGTGTTCCCTAACTCTCTAAGCTAGGGGTTGGGGGTGGGGGGTGGGGTGGGGGTGGGGGGGTGGGGAGGGAAAAGGGGTTGATTCGTTATTGTTGAATACCGTACCTAAACATTTGACTAATGCTAAGAAGTTTTAAATGCATTATTTTAAAAAATTTAAGAAAAAATTATCATCAAGCTTGAAAAGTTTTGGATTATGATTAAGGATTGCTTGCTAGTTGTATTGTGTTAAAAATTTTGTGTACCAATTTTATTCCGTTCTCTTTATTGATTCAATAATTAATCGTTTAATAATAGTAATAGCAATAATAATAATAATCCTTTTCTTATTAATCACTGCTCATATGGAATAATATCCCTAAAGTTAGGCCCACATATAAGTTATAACAGTAACAGTAATTATAATCCTATAATCTATTTAAGTGGCGTAGCTGGGGGGTGCGGATCGCACAAGGTGACACCATCCCAGGGGTGACAACAAATTGAAAAATTGGATATATTTATAGAGCACAAACTGCTCAGTCTAACTGAATTTCATAAAAGGATAACGGATCACACATAAATTTTCCACACATGTAACAAATTCAAATCCATGCTTTTTTAAAAATTCAAGGTTGATGCGTCAGAAATGAGGTGACCCTAAAATTAGGTCAGAAAAACACTGTTTTGGGCCATGATTTAAGGCCAGTTGAAGCGTTATGTAACTTCATGACAGGACATTATATTTATCTGAATTTTGAGAAATAAAGCTTACCATTGTTAGCAAAATAAGATATGGTCGGGCATGTCTAAAAACATGAAAATTAAAAAATCTTTTTTTTACCCATTTATAGTGTTAACAAATAAATTGTTTACACAATTTTCTATTCCCTGTATCTTTTAATAATTAATTAAAACTTATTTAAATTGTAAAAAAAAGGTTTTTGAAACGAAATATATCAAATACTAAAAATTTATATTTGTGCAATTTCGTCACTTGCATCGCACCTTAACATTTAAGCCTTATTGTCATATTTCAACTGCTGGGTTTTACTGCCACCATTGTTGTTACAGTTCTTAAATACATTTACCTCTTGACATTCAATTAATTTGTTTTTGCCACTGTTATACTGTGGATTTACTTTAACAAGAAATACATCGAGAATATCAGGTGGAGGGGGTGACACCATGAGTTTACTGCACCTGTGACACTAACCCTAGCTACGCCACTGGTTTATTAAGGCCTAAACTAAGCCTAATATTGTATATAAAATATATATATTGGGTGCTGGGTGGCCGAGTGATCTAAACTGAGCAAATCTCAAGTTGATGCAGCTTGGAGAGAGCCGATTTGCTTTTTGGGAACCAGCTTATAATCCTAGAAGAAAAATCCCAGGCCTTGTGGAATTCGTCTTCCAAAGTCCACACCATCGTCCCATTTTGACGGACGGATGACAGCAAAAAAGCCTAATATTAATTATTATTCTATTACTACAACTGACAACTGCACTTACAATTAACTATACTATAGACTATAGTAGAACACATTGCCTGCCTTACTGCTAACCCAAAATCAACTCTTTAAAAATAAAAATGTTATGGGCAAAATAATGCAGAAATGTGAAAAATGGGTCACAAGTTTTTGGGGGAAAATATATAGTATATAATATAGATTATTTAAGGGCAAGGGGCTTAAAAAATATTTTTTTAAAAACTCCACTTCTATAAAAAATAGAAAAATGAAATGGATGTTTTTGGAAAGCTTATAATTATAACTAGCCCTTTAATATGATATATATTTTATGGCAATCAAACAACATTTAAATTTTTAACCAGTGTTAACCAGTCCTTTAATATGACATATCTTTTATGGCAATCACTAAATCAGACACCATTTAAGCAGCCATTTAAAATTAATAGTAATAGTATACTAGTGTAGCCAGTGTTTACCAGCCATCAGTTAAATTTCTGACAAAAACCTATAATAAACAGTATTTTACTCCTAGTATTTTCAGTAAATTTGAGTGATTTATAAATAATATGGAAATTATAGTTTAGTATATATAATTATTATAATTATACAGTCTGATCACTGATAAGCGTAAGGCAAAGCATAATTATTATTCATAATTTATTTTATTAAATAGTAATAAATAAGTAATAGTAATAGTAATAGAATATGAGAACATAACTTATTATAACTTATAATTAATAATATCATACAATATTTATTATTAAAATACCTATAATTAAGGACCAGTTTTGACGCAAATGCTTCAGTATATAGTTATAGAAAAAGCACCTAAATGCAGTCAGATCTAAATAATAGAATTTTAACACAAATTTACCAAGCCAAATTCTAACCTCAATGTTTCTTCTTAAATCTTAATAGCCAACAACAGTCTATTCAGTTCAGCGTTGCCACTCTAAACTAAATAAATAATGAAAAAAAAACCCAAAAGTTTAATTATTTTTGTATAAATTAAATCTAGAAAACCCTAGATTTTAAATACATGTATTAGACATAGTATGTATTTCATTCTTTTTTCTAAAAAAAAAAATAATAATAATCTTTCAGCTGCTTAGTCCATGTTTTTCAATGCAAAAAATTTAATTCTAAGTTAATATATATATAAAGTAAAAAAAAACAAAAAAACTCAACGTGAGTAGGGGGCCGTCCATAAAGTACGTCACGCTCCAGAGGGGGGAGGGGGTGTAAGAAAGTGTGACAGTTTGTGACAGGGGGTAGGGGGGTCAGGCCATGTATGACTTCACACATTTATTTAAAAAAAAAATATTTCTAATTTATTTTTTTATTTCTAATTTATTTTTTATTTCTAATTTATTTTTTATTTTTTAGTAGAATTTAATAGCTTTAAAAATAATTTTCAAAAATTGTGTGAAACATTTGAATTAGATCTAGTTTTATGTCAAAATAGCATGAAAATGAAATGCGTATCTCCTGAATGTGTTGTTCACGATGACTACCGCTAGGAGCGCTAGCATGCTGTTGCGAAGCCTTGTTTTATGTTTAGCCTTGCCGAAATCAATAGGAGTTTTCAAAGTATGATCTTTCAAAGTATGATCTTTCAAAGTATGATCTTTATTGTCCATCTTTGCAGACCAGCTTACTTGATCGAATTTGCAAAGTATGTCACTTTTACTTTGCCTCACAAAACAATGTTGAAGAAACATGCAGGGCAACACAGGGCCCGGGAGAATGTGCCAACCCAAACTGTTCCAGAATCAACTCAGATAAAACGCATCAGTCCTTTGAGAATCGCTGCTAGAAGGCAAAGAGAACTCATGGCAGTTATAGCCAGAAGAGAAAATGCACATTCAGAGGATGTTGAGTGGCTAGATGGGGATGAAGTTGATCTGTCTGCAATTATCCTTCCAGGAAACGATGATGGTGAAAGATTGATGCCAGTCATAACTATGGATAAACACTTCACTTCACCATGGATTGATGTTGTCCAGTGAATATTTTTGAATAAAAACATAATTCACAGACCCATAATAAACAGATTCAATATAGCACAAGAGTTTTTCACATAATTTATCAATCTAGTCTTCCTTTAGTCAAATTGTTTTGTTTCCTTTTTATTATTTAATCACTGGGTGAGGTAAAGTTTCGCTAATCTACTTATTATCCTGTGTAAAAAGATTGCATAGTCGGAAATTATCTAAAACTTGACCTCACCTTTTGTAAATGAAAAAGCAGCAGATAAATGATATGTATTATATAATTGTCTAGTCTAATTTTTGCATTTTTTTTTCAAATTCATTCTAGATTGAGATACTGCTTCAATGAATAACTGTGACAACTGTTGACAATTAACTATTCTACTAAAGTCATTTTAATAATGTGTTAGTTCTTTTAAGTGCAAATTTTATATTTTAATACATTTTAATAGTGAAGTGTGTTTTAGATTAAATTTTAATTAGGTGTTAATTTCTTTTTAAAAAAATTGTTCGAAAGTGTGACGTACATTTAGGGGTGGGGGGTGGGTCTAAAATTTGTGACAGTTTGTGACAGGGGGGGGGGGGTAAAAATTGTCAAAAATAGCGTGACGTACTTTATGGACGGCCCCTTGGGAGTAGCTTGAAAATAATTAATGCAACGCAAAAAAGTAGACAGCCCTATATTAAAAGAAGCGATATAAATTATACTTTTTTAAATACTAGACCTTTTCCTTAGGCGAGTTAAGCCTAGCCTACTGTCCTAAAACTATGTTACTTTAAACTTGGTAGGCCTTATGCCTTATAATAATATTAATATTAATAATAATAATGTTTTAATTTTAATTAATCCCTTTGATGAGAATTTAAATCATCTCTTAGATAAATTATTTAGTATCAAGTCTAGGCTTTCCCACTCAAATTCAAATAAAGCTATTTGATTATTGATATCACTTAGATAAATAATGCATCAAACACAAAAAGTAGGCTGCGGCTAGTAGTTAGTGAATGCAGTAGCCTTACAATCAACACTCGAGCTAACCAAATATTTCGTTTAAAGCCCAGATCTTGTTCAAAATCCCCCATGGTGGCAACGCTAGTAACAAATCCAAAACTGATTATTTTTATTTAAAGAGTGATTTGGCTTGCAAAGCTGGCCGGATTTTATTGCCAGTATTGCCGGTATAACTAAATTATTAGGTTAATACTTTAGACTTTAGATGCCGTCATGTTATTTTTGTAAAGTGTAATATTGCTTAATCAAAAAGCTTCAAGTTGTAGTTATTATAGCATATGTTTAAAAACATTAATATAATAATAATGTAAGCCTACATTCGTCAGGCAATTGGGGAGTACGATGACCTATTGGTGACTGTGAAAAAACGCAAATTACAAGGGTACGGCCACGTAACAAGGAAACAAGGGCTTGCCAAAGAAATATTGCAGGGCACCACAAGAGGAGGGAGAAGAAGAGGAAGACAAAGAAAAAGATGGAAGGATAACACCAAAGAGTGGACAGGACTAACACTGGGCGATGCAGTGCGTAGTGCTGAAGACAGAGAGGAATGGAGGAGGATGGTTCACATGTCATCTGTGGCGCCCCAACGGTCCAAGGACTAAGGGACATGAGGATGAGGAAGCCTACTTTTTAGGCTCAATAGCATCCTCGGGTGTCGCTCATTGTCGCTGTACCATGAATGTAGCCTACTTTTTCACAGAATTATTGACCGAAATTGAAACAGAGCTCTGTTGTAGTAGATTATTCCGATTTAGTCATTGTTATAATTTCTGTATTCTGTAAACTTTAACATATATGATTTGAGCAGAGGCGTAGCTAGGGGGATTGCGCTACGCCAGAGGCGTAGCGAGGGTGTTTGGCGCCCGGGGACAAGATCCATTTTAAAGCGCTCCCTTTTCTTTTTTTCAACTCTCAAACCCATTATTTTTACCAATAATATAATATCAAAGCACATTTTGGCGCCCCTAACTAGCTTGCGCCCGGGGACATTTGTCCCCCCTGCCCCCCTCGCTACACCTCTGAGGACCGCACCGGGTGACACCATCCAAGGGGTGACACCAAATTGAAACATTGCATAGTTATAGAGCACACACTGCTCGCTTTAAAAGAATTTCATAAAAGGATAACCGTTACACGTCAATTTTCCACACATGTAACCAATCCAAATGCGTGCCTTGTTGGAAGTTCCAGGTAGATGTGTCAGAAATGATGTGACCCTACAAAAAGGTCAGAAAAATCACCGTTTTGACCATGATTCAACGTGGATTAAAGTGTTTGGCAACTTTCGTAGGTGAAAGGAAGCTATATATATTAATATCTAAATTATGATAAATAAAACTTTCCATTGATACCAAGTGAGTGTGGTCGGGAAATTCTAAAAGCATGAATCGTATCGGTAAAAATTAAAAACATTAAAACATTAGTTTTTGTCCATTTATAAGGTTAACAAAATATCTAAATTAATAATTTTTTGAAACCAAATATATCGAAACCCAGAAAAACTCAAAAATTAATATTTTCGCAGATTCGTTACTTAACATTTGAGCACGATTGGCATACGGCACAAAGTCTTTTACATGCTGTCTGTGATTTCACGAGTACCTACTTGAGAAAGTTAATCTTACATGGCAGGATCTGCGTCACTTGGTGGAACATGCTATTGAAAAGGCGCTTTTAAAATCACACCAATATGGAATTTCGGTAGAGAGAAGATAAATTTGAGATGAGAATGGCAAGGGAATAATTAATCGATGCTGGACTCTCTCTGCGAGAAGAAAACAGCAGGGAGATGCCGAAGTATATTGATTCCTTCATTCTGAACCCCAGATCAGATCATCAGCGATCAAAGAAGTAGCAGTTATGTTTGGCAGTGGCGTAGCGAGAGGGGTGCGGACCGCATCGGGTGACACCATTTTAGGGGTGACACCCAATTAAAAAATTGCATATTTACAGAGCACATGCTGCTTGGTCTAACCGAGATTCATAAAAGGAGTGCCGAAACGTTTAATTCTGTATAATGTACAATTATTATTAAAGCTAACTCATATTGTTCTATTGACACAATTTGTTCGTGTCTTATTAATATATTTTAAAGCTTTATCGCAGTCCAACACTTTTCATAAAAGGATAACCGATCACCCATACAATTTTCTCAAATGTAACGACTAACGAATCCAAATGCGTGCTTTATTAAAAGTTCAAGGTTGATGCGTCGGAAATGTGATGACCATGTGTTTAGGTTAGAGAAACAGTAATTATTCCAAGGCCATTGAAGTATTCGGTAACTTCCGTAAATGACAGGAGGCTATATTTAGGCTGCAACTATTCGTACCCGGGTACCAGAACTATTTAAAATTTTATGGTTGGGTTTGTAAGGCAAAATGAAAGATAATTGAATGGATTATATGTTTGTGAACCTACGTCTCCAGTTTAACTAAAATAAACTAACACAAGCGACATCCGAATAGCACCGAGTCAAAATGCCATTCGCACTCGAGTACCATTGGTCGTCAATTGGTGGAACATGCTATTAAAAAGACACTTTGAAAATCAGACCAATGTGGAATTTCGATAGAGAGAAGATTATGGTTTAAGAAGAGAATGGCAGGAGAACAATTAACAGATGCTGGACTCTTTCTGCAAGAAGAAAACCGTAGGCAGCTGCTGGAGTGTATTGATTGCTTTCATTCTGAACTCCAGATCAGTCCATCAGCGATCAAGGAAGTAGCAGATATATTTGGGGCTTTTCAGCTCAAAAGTCTAGTATCAGAAAATGAAGAAGATGTTTTAGTTTCTGTCCCAAAATTAACTTCTCTCTTTGATGAGTTATCAGAAGACAAACTTTTAAAAGAAATACAAGGCTTAGAAGACGTCTACAGGCAGCTGATATTGAATTTCACAAAGTCACTGACTGATGTTTCGAAATTCATAGCTGAATGGGACTTCATATAATCTCTTACAATACTCTCGCAAAACCTTTAATTTTTTCTTACGATATGTGTGTCCGTGGCTTCATGTGAGCGGAGCTTTTCAAAACTAAGGCTTATCAAGAAATATTTATGATCCACCATGGGACAGTCTAGGCTTTCTGATGTGGCCTTGCTATCAATTGAAAGTGATACAGTGAAGGACATTGATTTTGATCAAGTGATTGCCAGGTTTGCAGCCTTGAAGACTTGAAGACAAGGAAAGGAATTTTAAATAAAGTAAATTTAATGTAAAATAACTATAACTTAATTTTGTTACAATTTTTAAATACATTGACCCCCATGAACTTCGATTTATGTGTTTTTGTTCTTGTCATTGTTAGACTGTGGACTTATTTTAACAAGAAGAAATCCATCATGGAAGTTTGAGGGGGGGTTGGTGACACCATGAGTTTACCGCACCGGGTGACACCAACCCTAGCTACGCCACTGATGTTTGGGGTGTTTAACCCAAGTGAAGAAGAGTTATTGGTGTCCATTCCAAAATTAAACTCTTTCTATTATGATTTATCAGAAGATGAACTTTTAAAAGAAATACCAAGACTTTGAAGACACATAAAGGCATCTGATATTCAAATTCATAAAGTTTTGGACTGGGAGTATTTGATGTTTGAAGGTCATAGCTGAATGGGACTTCCTAGAACGAAGAACAGGTACCAGAAGTGAAAGGTTTGGATTAAAGACTATTTAAAATTTTGTTGTTGGGTTTTTAAGACAAATTGAGGTATCATTTGAAAGATATGTGAATGGACTATATGTTTGTAAACTTAATTCTTCAGTTTAACTAAACTAAACTACCACAAATGACATCCGAATTAGAGACCGACCGAAAGTGAGTTTCTGATTTCGGCCGAAGCCGAAAATAGGCCGAAAGTGTAAAATGACTTTCGGCCGAAACCAAAAAAATGCCGAAAGTTTAAAAATGACTTTCGGCCGAAACCGAAAAAAGGCCGAAAGTTAAAAAAGAATTTTGTCCGAAACCGAAAATGAAATATTAATTTTTTTTTATAAAAAATGAGATAATCGTGAATATTAATAAATAAACATGTAATATAGGGGTCTCAAACTTGTGGCCCGCGAACCATTTGTGACCCGCAAGACGACATTTTGCGGCCCGCTACATGACAGAAAAGTTTAGTGTTAATTCGCCGGCCCGTTTCCCCCATTCTCATATCTATAACGTGACTCTCCGCGACGGTTTCAGTCGAATCTCACCGACTAGTCTAATTATGATTTTTTTTTAAAAATGTTTCTATATATTTTTGTATGCCAGGTCTCTGGCAACAGTGAGTAGGTGGATGAAAGTGAATCCTAGTTCTTGAGAACCCTTAATGATTGTATTGTTATTTATAAAGGTTGAGCAGATTGTAACAGTTGTAATCGCTTTTTTGTGGATTACTTGATGCGGCCCA